>JAYMTE010000905.1:0-15229 GCA_036897545.1 Pelargonium fulgidum
GTGAATTTTAATGAGATGTCATAATCTCATTGGTAAGTTTAGGTTGCAACTGATATAAAGTTATATAAATAAACTGATATACATTTTTCTCTAGTCAAATTATAATATATATATATATAAATGCAAAGAGCATAGTGGACAATTTGAACCCGAATCTACGGAAACCCAAAATTTGATATGATCCAACCAACTTTCGAGTTGGATTAGACCGGGCAACAACACGAATTAACACATTTCATGGCAAAAAAATGAAATTTGAGTTGAACCATGCCCAAAACCCAAATCCTTTTCGGGTCAGATTCGGGTAAGGCTTAATCACGAACCCGAAATTGCCACCTCTACCTATGGGGACCATTTTGGGACACTAGAACAATAAACCAGTGCACTATAGCCATTGTTTCAATTTTAAGATCCATCCATTGAGGAAATGGACAAAAACATCATCTGAAGAAGCTACATGTTAAGGTTACAGAACAAATACACAAGACAGCTAGTAACTATGTTATAACCACAAGCCAGAAGAGAACTAAACATGTCAAGTTCAACAAGTTAATATGAGTAGAAGTCGTATAATATCTTTGTTTTACCTATCTTCCACTGTCCCTGGGCCGCCTCCGGTGGTCGGAGTGATCATCTGTCCTCCGGTATGGTGACCATGATCTTTCTCTCCGATCGCTTGAGTGATGGTCTTTATCATGAACTCGCGGTCTTGGTGAGTAACTCCGGGACCTTCTGCGACCACCTCCTGAATCTGATGAGACGAAGATATGATTTCATGAAAAACAAGTAATTTATCAATCCTATTACGAAATAGTGTGGAGACCAAAGTCAATAGGCCCGTGGTCCGAATTGACATGTCTAGTAACAACTTACAACACATTTTCACAGGATACAAGAGGAAATGAACGGCGCTAACTGTTTCTTATTCTTTCTCAAAAAGAAAATCAAGGCACTAATTCATGGACAGAGAGTAGAAAAAAAACTAAAATAACAATAGAACAGCTTCGTCCAAAAAGTGAATGTTCATATTAATTTTTAGTTAGTTATATATGAATTACTAACAATATCCCTAACAAGATAAGTTAGTTAGATCTTCTTGAATTTGTTACAAGAATAGTTCTTGGGGTATAAGGGGAAAAACTCAATCTTCATTAATTTATCCTTATTTTTTGTAATTGAAAGAGGGGACACTTATTTTAGTACCGGAAGAGTATTAAGGCAGCAACTTCAGGAATGAAAACAAAGATTAAGAAAGGGATTTGCAATTTTCATGTTTGAATCATGACTTTTTGGTCATGAAAATCTCATTCTTGTTCCTATTCCTATTCTTCATTCCGAAAATAGTTTAATCCAAACGCTACCTAAGCGCAAGTATAAAGGATGGGTGTGTAATCTGTGAAATAAACTTAGGGAAGTGAAATTGGTTAGGTTTGAAGAGATTGATTTCTTGTGAACTAATGAACCAAGACCCAAGCAAGAACTAAATTCTCTAGCTAAGCATGATGCATGTATGTTTGACTGGATTCATTTTTATTACCTCGAAATATAATGCAAAAACAAGCAAAATTTGACAACTGATGGACAGTGGAACCAATGGGCTCATATTAGTTTTAAATGATCCAGCTCACTTTGTAACTAAAAGCGTCAA
The DNA here is from genome assembly GCA_036897545.1 of Pelargonium fulgidum. Lineage (NCBI taxonomy): Eukaryota > Viridiplantae > Streptophyta > Magnoliopsida > Geraniales > Geraniaceae > Pelargonium > Pelargonium fulgidum. The sequence goes on from JAYMTE010000905.1 coordinate 1,649, forward strand.
CTAGTGAATGATATTTGCCGTACCTCGTTTCTCTCTCAAACCTTGATATCTGCCCGGAGTAGGTGTCCACCCACACTTCCTTTTTGCCTGCACAGATTCACAAATAGCAAGACTACATTTCGAGGATAATTTGGAAGTGATACTATAAGGACAATGCAGTTTTAATTTGAATAGACGTGTTTAAAATGTCAATACAAAACTCATGCTGTGAAGGGGTAAGTGCAACAGTTTAGTCTTAGTGCTTAGTTTGTGATATTGATGACGCTACATAGAGCAGACCTGCTGCCAAAATTTATCATTCGTCTTGGTTTAAGAAAATATTACTTTATAATTCATTAAAAAAATTACACAAACAAACAATCCCAACCACAGAAGAACTATCCAGTTCCCTCTTATTGAAGATATACCTTTTCTACAGTGATTAGTCGGCCTTCAAGCACTGAACGATTCAAATGTTTGATACAACGGTTCGCATCCTCAACATTGTCCATAGTAACAAAACCAAACCCACGGGATTCTTTGGTGCGAGGATCTGTAACCAGATGGCAGTCCACAACCTGAACGTGGAACTTGATTGTTAATATATAGTATGGCTTACTTATTAAACTGTTGAGCTTGAATGAAGCAGAATGAAAATAAATAGCTAAACACAATTGAGTTACAAAACAGGGGTTCCGTAAAAACTATTCTGAGTTAATCTAATAACTTTGAGTACATCTTTCAAATACAGCTAGAAGACAGATAAGTAAACACAACTCAACACAAAACATAAATCGATCAAATAAGGTAGCGTTTGGATTAAGATTTTTTTCAAGAATCAGAAGGGGAATGAGATTCCAATTCATCATGTTTGTATATGGGCTTTGATCATGAGAAATTCATTCCCATCCTCATTCTTGTTATCATCCCATTCCAATATTTTTAATCCAAACGCTACTTAAAAGGTGTTTGACCTATATACGGGTGACTGCTTCAAGCACTCACTGCCACATTTATCTTGATTCTCTCATTTTATTCATCCTATCTAAGGCCAAAAGACATCGGTATCAATTCATACTCTAAGAGAACAAATGAATCCCAACCTAATACATGAGTAATGATGCTAAGGAGGTACCTTAATCTACAGAATCTTCATTTTCCTGTACATTGATCATATAATACAAATACAAACAGACCCGTAATCAAATTGCTTTAAGATTATATGCTAGGAATCTATGGAAGACTACCGTGCATTTAAAAGATAATGTAAGCTGCCTAATTCCACAGCTCGCTGAAACACAGATTTAAAATGATTGTAAGCTGTCACTGGCAGAAACAGCCTATTAAGTTCACTATCCATCAATGTAGTGAACAAATAACATCAGCAGTATTGTTTAAGCTGCCTACCAGAAATCCAAAAAGACTTACAAGACTATATCTCTACTACACAGTTGTCTTCACGACCTGTAAAACCTAGAGTTCACATATTTCTTTAACTAAACCAAACCCATACGGCCATACCTTTCCTTTACTACTAAAGTACTTCTCAAGATCAGTGTTTGTAACTCTTGTAGATAACCCTGTTACATATAAATTATTCCCAGGGTTGTCTGCATTGACAGCATCATTGCTCCTAGAACAAATATGAGGCATACAAGAGGCAAAGTTAAGAAGGCGGCAAGGACAATATATAGGTTTATGGCTACCGAAATTTATATAACAAAGAATATAATATTAATTACGCACCTGGACCGACTCCGACTTCGCCTAGACCTTGACAATGACCTCGATCGCCGACCTCTTGCAGGTGAAACTGAGACACGGGGTGAGGGAGACCTGGGAACAGCATTGCCAAAATAGAAGTCAACAAAAGACCTCTTTCCAACAGAACTCCAAATTAAAAGGGGAAATTTATTTGTTTGTTGGGAGCTCACTTTACTTTCCTTGTATAAGCCATCTACAGATTAAGCAAATACAACAAAGCATTAGAAACATTCATCACCACCAAAATTACTGTGTTTACTTTCAGAAAAAAGGGTGTGAATTAGAAAGTTGAAGCCTCATAAAATTAAAGTAAACTGCTCTTAAAAACTGCAATTCAATTCACACTATAGACGCCTAAACAACTACTCATACACACATGAAATAACCTCTAAACAATATAATAATCATGAGGTTTTACTTTCTTGACATCCAAAATGAGCGTCCACTTTTCCATTTTAGTACGAATTAGTGAGAAGTAAGTTAGGGACCTAGGGTTGGATTTTCTCCCTTATAAACCCGTGTGCTCTTGTTGTAACAAACTCAAGGGACTCTAATTAACTTATCCTAGGATATTGTTGGTATTCTATACATAACTAACTAGCTAAAATAGGAAATGGTACACTCATTTTGGGATAATTTTTTAGAGAAAGTGTACACTCATTTATGGACAGAATGTGTATATAGTATGAGTAAAATAAATAAGTTCCTTCCCTTTGAAATATGCCATCTACCGATTGAGCAAAAAATAACATACTATTCATATTTTTTTTATCATTAACACCAAAATTACAATGTATACTCTCACAAGTGTATCATTCAACAAATACAATATTATTATAGAAACCTAAACAATCTCATACACATACATGAAGTAACCAGCATCCAAACAAAGAAATATATAATGAAACTTATTTTATATATAAAGTTCCTTGCCTTGAATATGCCATCCACTGATTAAGCAAAAACTTACGTACAATGTTCACTCCCCAAATGTGTCATTCAACTGCTACAATTTCTTCATAGAAATTTAGACAATCAACAATATATGAATCATGAGATTTTACTTTTTGACATTAAAACAAAGCAAATTCGCAATGAAAATGGATCGAAATAATCAAATAACTAAGGTCCTGCGTTTTCTCGGCAAAAAATGTAGAGAAAACGCATCATCAAGACAGCAAGAAAACAAATTGAAACACACTTTTCTTTACAGTACAAAGTTGGAGAGAGTGAGGATCGTACGGAGCTCACCTGTGAACTCGCCGATTCAACTCAGATGCCCTAAAGGTTAAAGCGACTCTCTCTCTCTCTCTCTCTCTCTCTCTCTGTATCTCTCCTTTGGTTTGGTCCAAATGAATTCAGATTTCAGATAGAAACCTGAGAAAGAGTAGGCAGTGGTTTTATCACTGTTATAGGGGCAATATTGTCATTTCACTTTACCACTGTTATTTAATGAGGCTTTAATATTTTAACACACGACAAGCCCAACATACATAGTTAAGAACTGTGACAGTAAACAAATTTGAACAACTCTAATAATCCTTACTGGTTTTACAAAAGATAATTTGTGTATATTAGTAAACTTAATTGTGGTAAATATGAAAATTTGTGATGTTTCATAATCTTGAGTAGTTTTACGAGAATGTGTCGTGTAAAATGCGCTCCTCTTATTGAGCAAAATGTATTGGATCGCATCGATTTTGATCTATTTAATTAAATGTCATATTCGTGTTACGTAATTATAATTACGTCGCGTTCATGTTCAAGAGTTCGTTTGGGCCACATAAAATAGACCCAGCCTCGAGTTGGGTGGAATGTTCCTTGGGAAATGCCAGTCTGGGCAAACATTCACATTTTACACGCATAAAATCCATATCCGACTTGTGGTCCAAAATCAACAACCCGAACAAACATGTACCCTTTTCGGGTTGGACATCCTGACCCAAAACCGACTTGTCACTCTACCTTAACGACAATGGACTCCCCCTTTTTCTGGGAATTTTAAATAGAAAGCCTAGAGGAAGCAAAATATTCCATTTCACAGACGGAACAAAAAAAAACAGTACCTTGCAACAAACAATCTAAACTTCAATAATATCAAAAATCAATACAAGTGGCATACAGGTTAAGGACAATAAGATCAGAAGGAAAAATAAAAATGACAATCAGAAATCAACCAAAAAAATTCTCAAGCAGTCGGAGACAGATTATACAGATGCTATCGATGATGTGGAGAAAAATTGGAACATGTATGACACCAGCATCAACCCTTGAGGAGAGTTTCAATGGCTTCAAAGAACAGAGGTGCCATGTCCGGGTTGGGAGTCTTGATTGCCGCCTTGACCCCGGGAGTTCCAACGACTGTTGTGAGTTCGATCAAGACGGGTATGCCCCGAGGAATCTTGGCAGAAAAGTAGAATACATCCTGGTTTGCATGCTTGCGCTTTGCAATAAAGAACATGTTTGATGTAGCCAGTCGATCCAGGGTTGCTTCCACGTTGTTCACCACGATACCCGGGAATTCTTTTGAGATCTCATTTGAATCTGGGAGCGATCTCCATGTCTGCAACAGTAATAGTATCAGAACCCGAACACTATGATCAATAGTAAACCATTCCTTGGGAAAATCTACGTTTAACTACAATGCCACATTGTAAGCTTTTATAGTATGATGATGTTAACTTTTATAGCTCATAAAGTAGGGCTGGCAAGTTGGGTCCAAACCCAAGACTCGAGACGAATTTAGGCAACTCCGGGTTCAGCTGAATTGTGTTCTTGTCTTGTTGGTGTCGACTAACTCAACCCATTTAGTTAATCGGGTCATGTTAGTGTCAAACCTACTTGACCCACATAACCTGTTTAATTAAACCATTTAAACAAGTCATGTGACATATCTAATAATTCACGCATTTAATTACACGTTTAAGGATGGAATGATATAATATTCATGTAAATTAAATGGGTCGAGTGTGTTGGGTTGTGTCATGTCCATCTGAATCCATTTATATAAACATGTTGGTAGAATAGTTTTGAACCAAATAATATAAATATGTTGAGCATGTAGAGTCAACCCACTCATAAAGCGGTCATTTTTTAGTAAGGTAAATCAACCCGTTTAATCATTGGCCGTGTCAGGGTTGACCGTTTATCATAATACTAAAATTCCAACACGACCCATGAACATAAATTGCCACCACTAGCGTAAAGTTCCAAGAAAAGAGATGCAGTTTATTCTTCTTACCTCGAGAAAACTTGAACGCTCCATTCTTCCATCCTCACCGAAGAATATGTGCAACGGGATTTTATCACTGAAGTACCAAACTGGCTGTTGATTGTTTTTCACGGCAACTTGCAAAAGAGAGCTTGGAGGACCGGTGGACATATTCTGGAAAGTAACCATTGGAAGAAGAGTCCTAGCAGATGTCCCGGGTTGCAATTGCGGAACCTAATAGAGAGTAAAACACTAATTAACAACTCAACGTGCGAACAATCTGATTCAGTACCATGTGTGAAGTAAACTACCTGCAGAGGCCCAGCAGCTGCAAGGCCAAATGTGTTCTTGTTGAACTGGATCATGAACCCATCAAGTGGAGTTTGTGTGTTGTTCTCAAACATTATACTGTAAAATATTTGACCATCCCTTCTTGTCAGTTGTGCACTTATTTGCAATCCTTGACCAGCTGTTGTGGACAACAAAACTGGCATCGGAGGGCTGCCGCAAAGATTAAAAAAATTCCCATCAGTGACATGACAGAAATATTGCAGTAATGCAGTTATGAATAATATTTGCACCTTCGAAGATTAGCATATGACAAATACATAAAATGACTAGAATCGGAAAAATCACAATTATTTCCAGAAAGCATGTTCATGATATTACTCCACTAGCTGACAATTAAGGTTTTGGGTTGAGTTTTACGGGTTGAAAAGGCCTAGACCAAACCCGACCCACAAGAGGTGCGAGTTGCTGGTTTCAGGCCGCAGGTTTTACATGTAAAATGTATGGGATCGCGTGGGTTTGCCCGACCCAGATTGCAATTTCTTCAGGGCTTCCGACACAAAATTGGTCTTGGTCTATATTTTATGCAATCCATATCAGCAAAAAGTGTGGGTTGGGTTTCGGGTGCCCGCGGGTTCAGATCCAAATTGTCAGCTCTGAGTCTGGCTCAAATAAACTTGCATCATAAGTACCTAACACATATACAATAGTGTACATTTCTTCATACTTACCCGCTAGGAATTTCAGGCTGGTCAGTAGGTACAATAGCACTGTTGTCCAGGCCTATCAGATCACCCAGTAAATCTGGCACAGGAGCAGCCTGTGGAGCTGGTGCAGCAGGGGCTAGTTGTCTTCCAGCTGCATAGGGAGTACTGCTTGAACTGGTTGGTGGTGACGCACCACTGTCAGTGGCATGAGCAGGCGATTCTGAATATCCCGCTTCACTCCCGTCAGCAAAGTCATCATCTTCAGTTTTCTGGGTTGCGGCCTTTACACGAGTTACAAAAGCCTCGGCAGGTTTGTGATACACAGACGACAATGTAGCAATGTTGGAAAGAAGCTCATCAAGAAGAGTAGGATCAAGTTGGTTTGAATCATCAGTAATGACAGGCTTCTCAGCTAATACAACATCCTTTGCTGCCTGAGGAAGAGAGAGAATGGGAGGTTACAACCGTAACTTACAGTCTGTGATCCTAACAAATATCTATTCTACAAGATTGGGGTCAGACACAATACATAAATATCTTAACGTTTTGTTGTTTTCTATCTAGCTTCACAGCCTAGTTGTTTTTCCTCCAAGGTATGAACTGAAAGGTTTCAAAGATGAGATCTAAATATGCTGGTAAAGATCCATATGACTAAATAGCTACCCATTAAAGTCTACTTCATGCGCAATCATACCTCGGGATCAGTAGACAGAAGACGCCAATATATGTAAGCCCGATCACGCAGATCAGGATTGTCCGTTTCCACAGTGGCATTGTTCAAAACAACCTGAAAGCATGAAAGTATACAGTGAGAAACTGACCTTGGAAATGTCAGAACCTATGCTTCTTGCTCAAGTAAAACCTAGCAATTATTAACATAGTTATGGATTCTGGAAATAAAAATATTCTCTGAGTACGATAAAAAAAAAAGTTTTGTATTACAAGTATATTCTAAATCTTTTATATGGTCAAACCAATCCTCCCAGTTGGTCAACAGATCCAGTGATCCACTAAATTTGCATGAGTAGTTATACACTCTCAGCCCTGTATTGATGAATCAATTTCTGGTTTGAACAACTAACAAACGTCTACCATCTGTATGGGTGAGCATTTTGAAGACCATTTACAGACAAATAAAGTAAAATAATATGGTTATACTAGAGCATAACCTGAATCATCTGTTGTGGGCCTTCAGTTGGCTTTTTCAGGAAAAGCTTGACAGTTGCGGTAAGCAGTTGTAACTGGACTTGTGCAGGCTCTTCAGGGAAACTCTCCAAAAAGCTTTCAAGGAGCTCATCAGCATTGTCAATCCTTTCCGCATATTCACCAATAATCCATATCATTGATGCCTGTTACAGAAAATGTAATTTCAAGAGAATTATTGTCCAGACCTGAGTTTGGAAATAATCACAAAATTGATACTTCGAGTGATCTTTAACAAAAACTAAGAGAATCACCTTAGCTTCTGGTTCATCTAAAGTATCCAAGCTCTCGCATAGGGTTGCAATGATGGATTCATAACTGAAAGGCAAATTGAAGTTCATCATGTGGATGTAGGAAGGAAATAATATTCTCTTCCACATTCAATAAAGGAGAAGAAGAAAGAAAGAAAGAATTACGTGTTAGGGTATCTTCTAAAAATATCTTTGATGACAATTATTGCTTCCTGAACCACATAATTAACTTTAATCTTGATCAACTCAAGCAAAACACTAATGCACCGCTCAGCTGCTCTCTCTAACTTGATGGCACAACGACCAATAGCACGAACAGCCTTTCGGACAAAATCTACATCAACTTCTGTGGCATACTCTTTAAACTCCAAAAGAACCTGCGTAATTCTCCAAACATTCATCAAAATCGTAATATTTTTCTGATCATGGCTATTAGTAAAAAAATTAACCGATAGAGAATTTTTCATACCTGGTCTATATTACGGTCTGAAGCCAGTTTTATCATGATTTCCAACTTTTCCATCTTCACATAAATTGGATCATTATACTTGCAGAAGAACACCTAGCAGCAAAACAAGTATCTAATAAGCAAACACATCACTAAAGACAGGATACATGAAAAAAAAAAGAGAGGAACAATTAGATATTCCTTTATGTGTAAGATTGTTATTATTGTGTTTCAGTGGAAAAGATTAAATCGATGCACCTTAATTTCATGGGCAAGGATAGTTGGCCGTCTTTGTACAATGAGGTTGATGTTTCGCAATGCCACGTATTGAATCTCAGGTTCTGCAGACAATAATGTTACAAGAGGAGGAGCCATCTTTTTGCAAAGATTTCGAACCACATCAGTACTAGTTATAAGTTCCATTTGCTGGAGTATCATCTACAAGGGAAAAAGAAGAGACCCTAAGAATGTAATGACTGAGCCACAGATTAATGTCCAGGGCTAACAATGGCAGAAATGATGCAGAACACCATAAGTTATTGGAAGTATTAATCACCTTAACAGCAGAAAGTACAACTGCACAATTTGCATGTTGTAATCTTGGAGTAACTCGCTCCACTATGTTCTCTGCTTCACGAGCATCAGCTGCCTTGTATTTTGAAAGAGCATCCAAAATGAAAACTTGACCCCACCTGAATATGGGTTGTATAAAAGATCATCACAACAAAATACTAAGAGAAACAAAACCATTAGATTATGAACCAGGCCTTCCCATTCTCGCACCATTCCCAAAAGTCCATTTCATTTCCTCCAAAAAGGAGGGCAATGAATCCTAAGTGGTTACATATTCTTAAGCAAATATTTATTAAAAAAAAAGGTATAAAAAAGGCTAATTAGAAAGAGACTCCTATTCTCTTTCTAGGTTCAGACTTCCTTTAGAAAAATTATAATCCATACCCCACCTAAGCATACACAAAATGTTATTAGAAGCGTCAAACCCAGACCGTGAGCACCAATTCCTTCTCCTAAATAATTTTCACATGCCAACAAACATTCATTTTATAGTTAACTCATACCAAACCACTTGTACTTAAGACATATATGCATTAAGACACTTTCGTTTGTTAAAGCGGATAAAAAAGGGATGAAGGGGTTGAACAGAAGTGGGCTCCTCTCAAATGTGTACAACAAAAATACTTTGGTTAAGTCTGTACTTTTGCATTCAGTGACTATATACCTTACTATTTGAGCTAATTAAATAAATCTCTCATGGAAAATCTTTTGAGGACAAGAATCTCGGAATACTCAAATCTGGTAGTAGCTTCAAAAAGAGATAAATAAACAGATATACTAATAGATCAATAAAAAGGTATGTGAGACTGGAATCTCGCGGAAATTTATTTCACTCAAAATTACAGGAAATTAGCTTTAAAACCAAAACTGAATTCAAACCGTTAATAGGAAGACCCAAAAATCAATAGAGTACGACGCTCCAGAAAATAACTTTCTATAGGTTCAAATCCTTTGTTATGGAACTTAAAATTGCTTTTGACTATGAAAGATCCCTTTTTCAAGAATACAAGAGTAGTACTTAATTACTCGGACCAATATAGTATGTAAATAAGTAGTACCAATAATAAATCTAGTCTAAGCAGGTTACTTAAGCTTATAATTTTGCCTTTCTTATTGTTTTTCAATATGGCAACACGACTTAAGTATCCTTGTTTATTTATCAACAATGAGATTTTACAAGTAAGATTCCTTCAGCGTGTAGGACTCATTCTCAACCTGTAAGGTCCTTGTTTATTCAACGTGTAAGACTCCCTCTCACACGTTCTATATTATCATGCATAATTAAATAAAAATAACATAAATCATATGAAAACTTACTCCGTGCATTCATTGAGAGCAGTAAGGAGCTTTGAGAGTGTGTGACTTGTGAGCTCAAAGACGGGCCTATTACTATTCTCTTGGATCTCAGCCAGAGCTGCCACAGCATTCGCCACAACCATTGGGTTGTTGTCAGATATCAAATCCTTGAGAGAATCCAAGAAACCCCTATCCTCAACCAGCTCAGCATTTATATCATAAAGTTTAGCAACACAAATAGCAGCTGTCTTGCGAACATAGGGATCATCATCCTGTCAATTACAAAATAAGAGTATATGGTAAATTACTTTAGTCAAAATTACAAGTAACTCAAAAATGCTTACATACATTGTGAACACCATGATGCTAACAAAGTATTCCCATTTTCAACGCTGCAGCTAAAGCTTAAGACAAATTGTAATATTAACAGAGGTTAAAAATCAAACCTTAAGACACCTCTGCAGGGGATCACAAAGGTATTCTGTAATTTTATCAACACGAATGCATCCCATTGTGCGTACAGCCAAAGCACGGATTAAAGGATTTGGATCTTGTGAATCCTGCATTAGCATTCATGAATTGAAAGTTAGTTTCAATTGCATCAAAACATTTTAACAGAAACATGAACCAGATAGCTCAATCCAATTTGAAGAATAAAGTATACGGAAAAGTGTGTTCAAAGCAAACTAATCATTACAAGAGTTACATCATATCCCCCATGACTGGCATAACATATCTTTTGGCTGGCTGGTAGCCGTGCACTAGGAATTCCTAATTCATACATAACAAAAGTTGCGACTAACTGACTATGACTATGAAATATGGATATAGAAGATTAAAGGCAGCAGGCCAGCCAAATGGCCCAAATCTTACAGTTTAATGATCAAAGCTCAGAATAATATAGCATTGAACAGCTCCGCAAACCACTTTGAGAAACAAAAACAAAGGAATATTCAGTTTTTTTTTTTTTTTTTTCACTTTAAGTACCTATGCCTTCAAAAATTACTATAGAAAATTTAGATTCGAGAAAAGTAATGTATAAATTCAGAAGTTGGTCTCGTCACTTTTACTTTTTCTTTTCCTTTATAAGGTAAAAGGGGGGGAGGATACCAAATTAACTAGGTTAAGGAAAACAAATTAATGGTTTTGGTACAGAGTTTGCTTTACCTTCACAAATGTATTTACTGCAAGGATTGCCAAATCAGGCTGGCTCTTGGCATAATTAATTAGATACAAATAAACAAGCTTTTTTAGCTCCAAGTTTTCCGTTTGCATGCAATTCACTACATCTGTGAACAAAGAAGAGACATCCTTCCCAACTGTCATCGCAGCAATAACTTTCTTAACGGCATCTTTTCTCTTATCCTGCAAAATAGATTAAAGAATATATGTTTCAAAAGGAATCAACCAAAGAGAGAAGAAATATAGTAAATGATGAATTAAGTGACTAAGTGTTATTTATCAGCTCTAAAAAATTGAAGAATTATAAATAGGGGGAAAAAAGCCAATTTAAAAGGGCTGGCAACAACTATATGAAAAAGTGCATAGCATTCAATCATTTGATGAGATTCTGTCGTGAAAGATAAACAAAATAATGATACATTTAAATATGAAATGTCATATTATAATGTATTAGTATTTTGTTTATCTTTCATCACATACATATTAGAATGTAATGTTTCGGATGTGATACATTCTTTCATGACATACATTCTATGTTAATCTTTTAAAATCAGTGAAATTTTATATATTGTAACATATATACGTGTGTGTGTGTGTGTGTGTGTGTGTGAGAGAGAGAGAGAGAGAGAGATAGAGAGACTGTGTGTGAGTGTGTATTTCATGTCGAAATCAGTGAAACATTACAAGTATCACTCTACAGTCCACACAATAGCGACAACTTTCCTGCTTTCTTGAACGCCTAATTTGACTCATGTTGGGTTCTGTAAGTTCATTTTTACTACACGACACCTAATGACTCAAATCCTGAGCTGTTACATCTCAAAACTTTCAAGTACTCTGCTTATCATTAATTCATTACATGTATGTTCTCCACAATTTAGAAAACACAGTACAATGTTTCAATCCAGAAATGCTACATGGCACAAAATTCAACACTGCCTGAAAGAATCCGCAATTCCTCTTCATACGACTCAGTGTACAGCCTAATTTGACTAATTTTGGGTTCTGTACATACATTTTCACTACATGACACCGAATGACCTCCAATCCTGAGTTGTTGCATCTAAAGAAAAGTTACACTCTGCCAAGTGCTAATCATTACAGAGTATGTTCTCCACAATATAGAAAACAGTGTAAAATATTTCAATCCACAAATGCTACTCAGCAAAAAACTCAATAACGCCCCTAAGAATCCACAATTCCCCCTCATACAACTCAGTATGCAGGAAGTGAATAACCCTAACTTCGCACATCCAAGTTTCAACTCGTTTTCCTACCATTTCTCGGAAACCAAACGGACCACAACACTTGATCCGAATTCTCCATAAATGCGATAGACACAAAACACAATTCAACCATATCAAAGTATCAAGGTACACTAACAGGACAAATCAACGTGGAAACCAGTAGATCTGCAAGCAACGCTCGTAGATTGGCAACAAAATGACATCACACAAGCAACATAAATCTTTACAGATCCAGATCAGAACTCGAAAACAAAATTAAACAAACATAGAATCGTTCAGAGAGAGCGAGATGGAGATGATACCTTGTACTGAGAATTGAGCTCCTCCTTGAGCTCGGGGATTTCACCTTTCTTGGTGGTGGAGAAGTACTTGGAGTCGTGCCCGCTCATCTCTCTGGTTCGTCTTCTTCCTCTGGAGACGATGAACAAGTCGAATCTTCAATAGCCAATTTGTGAAACCAGAGACCGAAGATGTGCTCTGTGCATAGACGAAGCTCTTAAATGTGGACTGTTTGGGGGCGGAGCCGGGTTTTTTGAACCATTTTTGAACCGGAATTGACTTGACTATTTCGAACCGTTCATTGTGCCCAGGCCCAACCCAAGAGGGCCATTTTGGTTTGGACTGAACAAGTTATCTTATGTATATTCTCTTTTTTCTTTTTTTTTCTCTAAGCATGCACAACTAACACTCTGAAGGATATTAAAAAAATTAACGCCCTGGAGGTGCATTGAACCCGAGACCTCTTATATGACTGTCAGTGCCCTATACGATTCGGTCAATCAACCTCTTGAAATTTTATTATTTTCTTGTTGACGGATTAGTAATAAGTGACCTAGTGTTTGTTTGGTAAGTCTAGTTGTTGCTGGAAGTTGCTCATTGTTCATCCCATGAAGTTACTTGAAGTCTGCAGCTTGTTTGTCAAAAATTCTAAACTTCTAGCTAACCATACTTTTTGCAGCTTCAAGTTGTCAGTGCCGAAAGTTTGACTTGTGCTCCTGCAGCCATGAAGGAGCAACTTCTTTACCAAGCTCATATATGAAAAACCTAATATACCCTCAGTTATAGCAATTGTTAACCAATGTTTAAAAAATCGGACCGATTTTGCCGGTTTGTCCGATTCGCTCGGTTGAACCGGTAGTGGGGACACCGGTCCAGGTCACTATAGGCCCGTTAAGAAGGTCAAACCTAGTCAGACCTGGTCAAAACCGATGAAACCCAATGTTAGTATTTTAAGTCTCAACTAGTGACCGGTCTGACCAATTTTTAACTATGTTAGGAAAAAAAATTGTTTTTGTTATTTTTGGGCTTGTGGGTTAAAAAAAATGTTTATTATGCATAAAGCTCAACCCAATGTTAGTATTTCAAGTCTCAACTATCAACTATCAAGCCCAAAAAATAAATTAAATAATTAATTATTATCAATACATATTGC
>JAYMTE010000906.1:0-15222 GCA_036897545.1 Pelargonium fulgidum
AACTAGTTAAAAGAAACAGTAATGTAACGTATTTATAAACTATTGAATTACATCAAAAGAAAAAAAAACTAATTTTCAAAATAATATATAATTTTTTTTAAGGGATATCCCTTAATAAAAAATAAAATAAAATTTTAGTGGTATTTAATTTTGAAAAATAGTGGTTAATTGGGGAATTAAAGGTTCTCAAAAGGTCTTCAAAAAAAAAAAGGTTCTCAAAAGGAAGTGAGTGCACAGTGGTAACCAGACGACTCCAGAATATCAGAATGAGACCAAACATCGTTTCTGAGGTAACCTTTCTTCAACCTTCACCTCTCCAATCTCACCTGATTCACGCTTCAAACCATGAGCATTTTCCCTATTTTTCGCTGATCCCAGCCCTAACTAATATTTTTGCCTCATCCTCATTCTCTAATATTCAATCTTCATTGTGTATGTGGAGTTTGGTTCCCGAGCAAATGTTCCAGAAAATTATGAATGAAATAGCATTCTCTCCGCTCTACCGAGCTCTTTCGCAACTGTTTTGACTTGTTTCAGAGTTGGATCATGAAATGAAGAATTTTGATTTTCGTCTTTTGTTTTATTTATTTTATTCGAGTTTTCGCCTTGCTCTGTTTCCGTACTATCCAAACAGAAGTTGATAATTAGGGTTTGTTCTTTTGCTTCATTTCGTGAGGGTTGAATGGATCTCCTGCAACGATTTGTTGGCTATTTTTATGGTGAATTGAACATTGGTTAATTGGATCAGCGAAGAAAGTTGTCTTTTATCCGTGTTTCTTTGAAGGAGCAAATGGAATTTATGCTCCAATGTTATTTACTGTTGAGTTGGTTTGGAATTTTGTGGGAGAGAAGTAAATGATTGTTTTTGGTAGCATAAGGAGGTTTCTATACCTAATTTACGGGTACCCTATTACATTTTTAAAAGTGTAAAATAGTATAAAGTCCACTAAAAATACGTAATATGGAAAGGACTTTAAGGGCAGAATATTAAGGACTGAATAACGTAAGTAATATATATATGCCTATGGTTAATTTTTAGTATTTCTCGAATAGGTGGTTCTAACCCTATTTTATTCTTACTGGTAGTAGTTATACAAGTAATTTAAGGATCCCTTTTTAAGTGCTGATCGAGATATGTTCTGCGAAAGTACATAGAGAAACCCGGTCATCCAAAAAGTAGCATATCTAAACAGTGTAGTGAAGAGTTAAAAGTGACAAAGCGTAAGCGCACTCTGAAGCTCTTTTGTTTGATTTTGACCCGGAATAATTAATGCACAAAACGATATCTTAAAGGCTCATAAATAAGTAATTACAACTCCAAAATCTAAGAGAAAGCTTGCTCTTTTGTAAGGATAAAAAATTATGCGTTTAGTATAACTCTAAAGCCTTGCTTAACTTTTAAATATATTTTAAGGGTTTTCCTAAAAAAGAAGAAATTATTACATTATCCTAGTGAAAACAGCCCTAGTCAAAGCAAAAGGAGCTCCTCTGTCTAATTCTTAGGGTGGATATATTCTTTCTTTTTATTAGCTTCCTAATCTTAAGGTTCACTGAGTTTCTTAAACAGCGTATAAGGGAGATAGCTCTAAGAAATAGAGTTCTACCCGTTTTTCGGGGATCCATAAGGTAAAAGTACATTGTAGCAATACATTGTATCTTTCTAGCATCAAAAGTGTCGTCTCTATAGCAGTTGGGATGAGCAACACCACGACACGGTCAATTCTGTTAAAATGTTGTCATTATTCTGCATTTTAGTGGTCCATACTAAGTTACTTTGTTTATGATTTGGTGTGGAGTATAGGCGGGATTGTCCACAAGGATGGGGCAATGGTGGGAAGGCATTCCGTTCTTTACGTCTGCCGTGGTAATAGTTTGTAGTGCCATCTACCTGGTCTGTCTCTTGACTGGATATGATTCCTTCTATGAAGTATGCTTCTCACCTTCAGCAGTCATATCACAGTTTCAAGGTATATGCTTCTAAGATGTTGGGTGCTTTTCTAATTGTATATTTATGTGCAATTTTTTTTGTCTGCTTTCTTATGTAATTACTATTGAGAACCTTGAATTACTTACCTCATGTAATTATCATATAAATATTTCCAGTAAGCAAAGTACATATTGGATGCTGATGATTCAGAAATCAAAGCCTAGATTGTTAATCAGAACCTTTTAGTGGTAGAAATTAATTAATTGATGGAAAGAAAATAGGAATTAAGATTGATGATAAAAGGAGTAGTTACGAAGATCCATTACCATTCTATTTACTTATGTATAAGTGTGAAGATATCTTGTTGTATTTTGATTCAGAGTTACATCCTCGTGATCATTTACCCTACTCCTGTTGTTTCTTGCAGTTTACCGGATTTACACTTCCGTTGTTTTTCATGGTTCCCTGTTACATGTTCTTTTCAACATGTTGGCTTTGGTTCCTTTGGGTTCTGAACTGGAGAGAATCATGGGATCAGTCCGCTCGTTGTACATCGCAATTTTGTTGGCTACAAGCAATGCTGTGTTTCATATTTTTATTGCATTAGTTGCAGCCTACAATCCTTTTCTCCCATACCTCTATCTCATGAACGAGTGCGCAATTGGGTTCTCAGGAATATTGTTTTCAATGATTGTTATAGAGACTAATCTGAGTGGTGCTCAATCTAGAAGGTTGGTTTACCTCAAAGCTATTATAAGCCATTAGTTGACATCAATGATATCACTGCAATACATTAAATTGCAAAACCTGGGGTAATCTGTTGCGATTGATGTACATGTTAAAACATGTACACTCATCCTTCATTCATAATATTTATCATCTGTTAGTCTCTAACCTTTCTTCCCCTGGTTTAAGCCAACTGCTCCATCCTAATTTCATTTTTTGTTTTGTTCTGCAGTGTGTTTGGACTGTTTAATGTGCCTGCTAAATGGTAAATCAGTTGAAAAATACTGTATTGAATTTTTATTTTTATTTTTTTCTTTGCTTATTATATCTATGTATTACTTTTTTTTTTTTTTGGTTTTATGCTTGCCATCTTTACTTGAAACAAAATTTCAGGTATCCATGGATCTTATTGATAGTGTTCCAGTTTCTTATGACAAATGTCTCGTTGCTTGGACACCTGTGTGGTATTTTGTCGGGATTTGCATGTACGTGTTTACAAGTTCTCTCACATCTTTATTAAATAACAATATTGAGGAGAAAGTTTTCAGAATTTTTTTTTTTTAAATGTGAAATTTACACTCTCAGATACCTATGGCTTATTTAACTTCCTCATGCCCGGAGCATCATTCTTTTCTGCCATTGAGTCCTCTTCTTGGCTTGTAAGTACTCTATTCTGCTCCTTGATAATGAGTTAAATTATCTCCTCTTTTTGTTTACTAGATAGCATATGCATATCTGACTTTTAGTCTAGGTAGCAAGTCCAATGGCTAGAATTTTTCTGGGATTTTCAAGTATGGTCTTCGTGTCTTGTAGCTTGTCAATTTTTTGTAGTATATTTTCATATTGTGGACATGTTTAAGCTCCTAAAAGTAGTGAGAAATATTGGTTTGCTTCAACAAGTTATTTGTTCACGACTCCATTGCCACCTTTTATACTTGAGGCAATATCCTTCCAATTATGTGAAGATACTTCTGTTTGGATTGGTGTGCAGTTCAATCAAGACACTAGCACTGGAAAATAACATTTATTTTATGGCATAACTAGTCATTTGGCGAATTTGTTACATTTACTGGACATGGGTTTTACATGAGTTCATACAACTCTTGAAGAGATGTAATGATTAAGAAATAAGAATTATTCTTGCTGTTGCTTCTGGGTAGTTTAATATCAGGCACTATGGATGGAAATTGCTATTGTTCCCTGTCTAAAATAAGTGTGGAGCTTTGTTTGTGATGACCCGTTACTTAAGTTGATTTCTTAATTGACAGCCCAGTCCTTGTGTACTTCCAATATTGCTTTCCTGGTTTATGTGTTAAGTAAGTATTACATATAATTGTCCATGTTATTTTGGTAAAGTAACTGCACTGATTTTCTGATAGTGCTGGTACAGTTTAATAAGTGCAGACCAAGTTTCATGCTTCTTTATATCTTCTGCTCTTCCTAGTTCCAAACTGTTAATGACCATGGGATTCATAATGTCTGTTTGTATTTCATTTTTAGATTGCATCTTCTGTTCTATTCATGCATTTTTATTGCACTTTCCTGATTCCATTCTTTTATATGATATTTTCAGTCAACATGTGTCAGGCGTCCTAAGTTCATTATGTGCACTGGCGGAAATCCTTCAGGATACATCCCTACCTATTCAAGTCAAAACATGACCTCAAGGTAAAATATTACTTTTACTTATACATTCCACTATCTTTAAGTTTATCATTTGCGCTGGGAATCCTGCAGTATACTCCATACCCATTCATGTCAAAACTCGAACTCAAGGGAAAATCCCTCTTTCCACTAATGCATTCCCTTGTGAAGATATTTAACTTGTGTTATATCCCATGCAGTGGTTTATTTTCTGGAAATATCTGGAGAAACTTTTCCTCTTTGATGCCACAGAGGGGGGTAACATCTGCTCAGGTATGGTGAAATCCTTTGAGGATCTTTTGCAGTATTTGAGAGTTGAGACAATTTTCTGTAGTCCTTGACTTCCACCATTGCTTCAAGTGTAGATCGAATTGATTTCAAATATTTATTTTAGGGTTTACACTACCTTTCTCTCAGAAAAGTATTGCATCATATAGTTAGTTTGAATACAACAAAACAAGCCTGAACCTCTTGTTTTAAATCAAATCACTTGTGCCTTTTTTACTATTGGTTGAAATACAAGCCTCCAGTGCCAGGGTATGCCTCTTTTGTTTCTTGGTTCTGTTTGCAATTCCCTTGTACCAGTATTGTAATTTTTTATTTATTTAAAATGATCTCCTTTTAATTATTTGTAGCCAGCACAAGATGAGAGATTTCCTGGGATGGGAAGGACACTTGGTGCTGCTCGAAGTCAAGCTGTTCCTGCTTCAAATTCTGATTCTAACCTACAGGCTAGACTTTTGGATGAGAATGTCACAGTACAGCAGTTATCTAGTGGAAGGTATTGGGAGCTCTTTAATGCATGTTTGTTGACTTATAAAACCGTTCATGAACCAACTTGGTTTTTGCCCGAATTAAACTTTTTCAATTGTCTATTTAACTCAAAGGCAGCCAGCAATAAGTAATGTGGCAGCACCAACAGTGGCAGCCGCTGGAGGCAACCTTGCTTCTGAAGCAGATATTCAAAAACTTGTATCAATGGGTTTTGAACGGGTAATCTTTCCTGGATTTTGTATTTCTTTCGCTAATTTCTGATATGCACAAGGACAATTATGTCAAATTGTCAAATTGAGAAGATGTGAATATTGAACCCAAATGCCTTGTAATTGTTTCAGACACAAGTAGAAGTGGCTCTTGCAGCTGCCGATGGGGATCTTAACGTTGCAGTTGAAATTCTCATGAGCCAGCAGGTATGTATTTTAGAGTTGATTTTGTTCATAGAGTGCTGTGGTTGATGTTTGCCAACTGAACTTTGGGACTGTCACAACTATCTGCAGGGTTGAATTGCAAAGCAAGCTCTTCTCGACTCCACGTAGACGCCTTGGAGCTTGGTTCAACTAGCTAGCTTCCATAATGTATATGTGAACTGTGAACTGTCGTGCGTAGTGTATAGTTTCTGAAAGTTGTTTTTAACATGATAGGTGAAGTGCTGAAAGAAAGATTGTGGACGGATCATAAGTGTACCATATCTTCATAACCGCGACAATTAGTTATAAACATTTGGTGTTCAGGTTGTTCGATGTTAATATACTGATGACTTGTTAATTGTAACATTTACCCACTATGGAAGCAGTTTTGAATGTTCTTTTCTACAGGTTGATATACAAATAACAAGTGACTGATCCTAATTCAACCAATTTTTTCATATTTGACCATTAGAGCGCTGATTCAGCTTTTCTGCTATGAAACATCATATGCATGGTTGGTATGGCTAAACAAAGTGCCTAAATTTGGAAAAATGAATCTGTATACATCATAGTACAGAATGTTACAACATGAAATTCATATGGGTAAACGATACAAAATGTTACAACATGTAAATTAACTTGTTCACTTGACTTCTGTTCACCAATTACCTTTTCTGGACTGTGAATGTAAAATTGCGGACAATTTGCTTGGTTAATCATGATCTTGTGCTACAGTTGCCTTGACGATAAATGTAAGGACTGTTAGTGCTTCCAAAGCTGAATGCAGATGGCAAGCAATCGCTTCCCAATAGGTTCCCGGAGTACACATATTCCGCTCACTTTGGACCCTTGATTAGCCTGAAGTTGTAGCTGTCACTCCTTCCTCAAACTGGTTCTTTCTTCATTACTCTTTTCTTCATAAAGATTTTCTGGTGCAGAGTTGGACTCGATGCAAATTTCCATTTCCTCTGGAGATTTCTTGGCAAGAGTTGATGAATCATCAGTCTTCTGTTTGACTCACAAAGATCAACAAAGGGGCAGTTGTTAGCATGTCAGCTTGTGAGCACTTGGTGCATTTATATACAAAATTTGTGCCAACTTGTGTGAGAATCAACTTATCTAAATCTAATAACTTTGATTGGTTTTCAGAAGAAATGGACCTTACGAGACTTTTTGCATCGTCGAGCGGAATGACCTTCTTCCCTGCACTTGCGGCATGAAGTAACAGCTTTTTTGCCATTGGGTTTTTCACGCGACTTTGTGTTTGTGCATTCCTTCATAGATCAATCCTTCACAAATTGGTCAAACTGCTCCACCCACCATAAGCACAAAAGAACCTTATCATGGATTGGTAGAAAATGACTTACGGAACCCAGATGACTAGACTCGCCACAGTTATAACACGAAACCTTTCCTGGACCCAAATCTTGGAGATCAACACAACAGAGATGTCCAAAATTCTTGCACACATAGCACTGTGTTTCCTGCACAAGACTCCCCAAAAATGTTAACTACACATAAAACGCAATTACCATGTTACATTGGTTTGGACCATCATCCAGTGTGCATTTTTTTTTTTTTTTTTCCAAAAAGCATTGACATGGCATGCTGGAAATTTGAAGATATTAATAGACATGCAAAGAAAGTACCTTGAGATCATCAGGAGAATAGTCAGTTGTACATGAAAGCATGTCATGTCCTGATTCCCCACATCTTAAACAAATATCAGAACATGATTGATCTCCTTGGTTTCTCTCAAGACAATGCTTAGCCCGATGTCCTCTTCCCTTGCAGATAGAGCACTCCAGACTCTGCAGGGATGTCTCACACAAATATTACTGCATTGAATAGTAAATTATAATTTCTAAATGCTGAACTGATTATTATATAACATTCTGTAACAAAACATATAAAAATAGTAATGATAATTATGCCATTACTTTTTTTTTTTACTTCTCAATATGCCCCACCTTCCTGGGAATCCATAAAGCAATAACTAGATTTTAAAAACTATAACTCCTGAATGTAGAAGTTAGTTAAAGAACTAGAATGAACACATATCAACTAAGCTTCATTATACTGAAGCGGGAGAATATTGAAAAGTGTTAAATGTGCAATCGCTTCAAGGAAAAAGGTTGGTTTGTGTCGAGGTTTAAAATAAATATTCAGAACTGATAAAAGATCAACTGTTAACAGATGCAAGGCAGTTATCAAACCAACTTGTGTCAAACAAAACAATTAGAGAAAAAAGGAAGTACAGTAGGAGAATAGAATATCTCAAGACAACAAAAGTAATATAGTAGAATAATTATGTGTCAAACAGAGAGACCGTTCAAGAGTGTGAGGCTGATGAAACAGACCTGTCCGCAATTCTTCGAGCTGTGCTCCAAACCTCCACATAAGAAGCATGGTTTCTTCCTGTTCTGTGCTGTACAGTTCAGTGCTGTATGAAGTTCACCGCATTTGGGGCATTCATCTGAGCTGCTACAAGGAGGATCAAAATATCTCGGTCCTCGCTGGTACAAACAACAAGTGAGTAACAGAGAGTTCAATATACCACGCACTATTACTACATAGCAATTCAAGCATGGAGTTGCCAACTCACAAGAAGCTTCCGAAGCACAATATTATCTTTTATCACAAGCGATTCGGTTCCCAATGACTTCATTATTCCTCCACTTTTAACTTTCTTTTCTAGCAAGATCATCCCAACCTATACTTGAGGAAACATGAAAATATCAAATTTTGGAAATAAAATAAAATAATGCGAGCATGTCACATTCATGGGTTGCATATTGCAGATTTGCAGTATTGTTGCATTGGGGAAACTGAATATTATGTAAAAATATGGATGAGCAAATAAACGAACTCTATTCTTTTTTTATGCATCCAAGAAGTTCATCTCACAATAATCTTCTATGGCACAACATTCTTGGTTACAAGAAAAGAAAGAATCAACTATGATATATATATATATATACAAGTTTGATGCTAGAACCTCTTCTCGAGTAAAAGCAAATAAGTACTCGACCATATTTATGGGAAATCTAATTTTCCCATGAGACTAAATCAAGGGGTTAGTGAACTTACTGCTTCACATGTTTTTGTAATCTTGTCCTTTTTTCTCCTCCTCCTTCTTCTCCTCCTCCTCGTCTTGAATACAACAGCATCTGCTGGCACCATCTTCTCTGCACCTCTGCAGCAGATAACATTTGCTTCTACTCGGTTTTCTTCCTTGGATGATGAAAAAAGATCAATTAGTACATTAGACTTAACTACACCATTACCCTCGCATGCTTCGGTCGTTTCCACAACTTCGACTCCACCCGCTTGGTCCTTTTCAGCATCAACCTAAAGTAGGGAAAAGATGAAGAATGATCACAAAAACGAAGAACCTATGCAAACCAAAAATTTGCAATGTCATAATAAAAATGAAAAAAGTATACTGCATTGTATATTTGTAAATCGCAACCTCATAGAAAACTGATCGCTTCGTAACTTGAACAATGAAGAATTGGATATCAAAAGAGCACTAAAACATGCCTATAACCATTGAATTGGATAGAGTTCAATTCTGATGACATCCTTCACTAATGCCAATTTTCATTTCTACATAGACTAACATGTATGGTACAAAGAAATTGCGCCAATGAGATCTTCAATCAGAAACTCAATCAATGTTATGGTCACAGAAAAAAAAATCGATCACATTAATTTTGTTGCAAATGCTTTATCAGTCAGGTACCGTCTTCTTCCCTCAAAGCAACCATCCAAACAACGACAATTCAGGCAAACAATTTCTCTCTTCAATACTATGATGAATGTGGCAAATTAATGTTCAACTTTTGTTACAAAAATCTCAAAATATACATGAATTTAAACAAAATTTGCAAATCGAAGAATAATTTTGTTCATAAAAAGTTTGACATATGATGCTCTCTTTCCCGAGAAAAATAATAAGATTAAAGCTAAACAATTTCATAAACTCAAAAAAAAAAAAAAAAATATATATATATATCTGATGAATCCACATACCGTTGCCTCCTCTTGAGCTCCATCACAAATATATGTCTTCTTCATTTTCCTCTTCTTCCTCCCCATACAAGCCTCCTGGGTCTCAGGCATGTCTCTTCGATAATCGAAACCAGTCAAATCCGCAATAGTTCGGTACTCATCCTCCATAGATCTCGAACAGTAATCGTCCCCTTCTCCTTTTTCTTTTTCTTCTTCATCTTCTCGTGTTGGTATCAATATTACAGATGGTTGTTGCTCCATGTTCGCTTCGTTCCGAGTCCGATCAGCCGACAGCCATCACCGTCCTTTTCTCAGGTTTTCCGTCATTTTGTTTTCTCGGGAAACAAACGGAAGAATCGGAATCCAGTGCGGGATCTTTCAAAGGCCTATTTATTTAGCTTCCTTAGGGAAAACTACCATTTGCGGCTGCCAGGAGTGAACTAAATTAGTTCATCTATTCTAAAATGAATTAAATTAATGTAGTACCAAATTACATAAAATTTATTGTGTTTTTAGGGAAATCTCATCCTTTTTTCTCTTCAATTTTTTATTTTTAACCACCATCAATTTTTAATTATTAGTACGTTTAATCTTTTTCGTATGCTTATGTAAATATCAAATTCATATTTGTCATACCTGATTCGATTAATTTTAATTTTTGGTTGGTTTTATTGTTACTATTGACACATTTTATATGTTCATCTTACAAATGATTTGTTATCATCTCCGCTTTCAATAATACTACTTTATGATAATATTCACTTCAGATAAATTAATTTGGTTGAATTTTCATCAAGGCCAAAATAAGATTTTATGTTGGTTGGATATAACTCTTTGTAATGGTTCTTGGAGGTTGTTGTATTTGAATGTTTGGGTTTGACATCTTCTTAGGGCATTTTTGGATGATAGGTTGATATTGCTAAGTATTCGCTTGAACATTCTCTCTCACCAGGATCGACACTCCCTTCCGTTTTGAGACCATGTGGATTAGCCACTAGTAGTTAAGCCAAGTGGTTCAGGATAGTTAACGTATAAGAGATGTGACCCTTCCTGATTGCTTATCAACTTAACCTTGCTATTACTTTTCGCTTAGAGAACAAGACCGCGTTTGAAAATATTTTGGGTCACAAGTGTAAGGTTTTGCAAAGATTGTGTGCTTAATGAGCCATCCAGGTTCAACCTTTAGATTCACTCTTAAAATTGGGGAAATTGCTTCTTGATGAATACTATGGTAATAAATATTTTCTTATAAGCAAGCGGTACTTTTATTAAATTACCTGAAACGGGTGAATAAAAGTACAAAACGGACTAACCCAAAACAAAACTCGGGTTCCTACACCATGAAACTAAAACAAAAGAAATAGACAGAAAGGATGTATTTGGTTTCAAAAGTTCTAAAAAGATTTCATTATCTTCGGGGAAATGAAATACGCAACTCTTTTCTTTGTCTACACTGCTAAAATAATGTTTTTTTTGTGAGCACGTTGAAATCAATTTCAGAGTAATTTGAGAATAATTTCGTGTGACGAGCAATATGTGAGCAAAACTTTGCTCACCTGAGAAAGACACACAAATTGCTCGCAACTCGTATCAAGCATTCAGCGAGCAAGTAGAGTTCAAAATTTGCGAGTAAATTTGTCTGCTAATTAGCAAGCTAAGTTGCAAACAAAAATTTGCTCACTAAATAGCGAGCAAATCATTGTTAGCATGTTGCTCACTAGATAGCTAGCAAAGCGCGGACTAATACTTGCTTGCAAGTTGCAAGCAATTTCCAAGCAAACTTATTGCTCGTTATTCTTATGCACTGCTCCCTCATACATAATTATATATCTCAATGACACGACCGTCATCATTAATACACACAACATATAATAGAAAAACAATGAACAATAAATCTTATACTATACCTATATAAAATTCATCATATAATACAAAATTCAAACAGTAGTACTACAAAATTCAGTCATATGTATGTAAGAAATAAATAGCTTACATATCATGAGATTTTTCTTCATCATTCGATTAATCTGACGGCTCAACCATTTTTCTCTTCTTCTTTGACTTGCGCGAAGTCAATCCCTTGTTAGTGTTGTCCGCTATGGTTTGAGAATGTCTATCCTCAAACTCCATGAATGCCTCAGTGAATGCTTCCTTAATGTTTGTCTTCATTTGTGCGATGATCGCATTGCACTGCTTGGACAATTCATCCACACGACAATGCAAGTCATGCTAGAAAGATACAATTTGTACAAAGTGTTAGACAATAGTTACATGAACATTTTATAATTAAATTATTAAAAGAACAAGTTTTACCATTTCTTCGGGAGTGATATGAGGAGATTGACCAACTGAATTGTAAGAGGAAGTTTGTGTGGTGGAGGATGTCATATTTCTTTTTGCAATGGCTTTGTCACTCATGCCATACACACGGCCATGTCTCTCACCGACCGTCTCTAACCCCTTGATTTCAGAATCAACAGGTTTTGAAAGAAAGTTCGAGGCAACAACCTCTTTCAAAGCTATCAACTTGCATTTCTCAACAGCAACATTACTCATATGAGGATTGAAACTAGGTTCGGCAACGTCAATAACCTTGTCATAAGTTAGATTGGGTTCATGGTGTGTCAACTTAATTATTGACTTCGATATTTTAGATCCAGTATTTTGGAGAGGATTCATCATAGACGTTGGTGCTTCAAATTCTACATGGTATATCCAAACTTCATAATTAGGCATAAAACCTTTTTTGTACAAATGCAACTTCACATCATCTTCTTCTACAAACTTCAAACACCTACATTTTGCACATGGACACCTTATCCCATTACTTAGTTTATAATCTTTTTGTGCGCACACGAATGCCACAAATTCACCCACCCCTCTAACAAATTCGGGGGTAAGAGTTTGCGAACATGGATCAAGTCTTTGATTTATCCAATCTCGATTAAAATTTGAACCCATTTGCGCACAAATTGAGTTTGCATTTTAGCTTGGAATAGAACAAACTCGACATATAATCCGGCCTAGTTTCTCATACAACTCTTATGTAATATGAGCAAAGAGAATGTGGTGGAAGTCAAAAATGTGAATGCTAATGAACAATCTTAAGACATCACACAATGTATAAACAAAATTAAGTAAAAGAACTCATCAGTCATCACACTACACATAGCTATAAACTGACCAAATCTACAACCCTCAGAAATTATCATCCAGTCTGTAACAATGAACATCATCAAAATTGGCCATTAACCAGACTGAAACATCATCAAATATGAGACTATTTTAGCATTGAAACCTAGCATTGGTATTCAATTTCACTCTTTGATTCACACACAAAAGAAGAAAACAAATTGAGCTGCTGCTCTGCTTCACAGTACTAATGGGTAATTTTATTTATTTTTTACTAATGAGTAATTAGGGCTTGTATTGACTTGTTCGTGAATTATTGTGTAAATTTGAAGCAAAATATAGAGCAAAATGTGAAGAGTAATTCATACTAAACTACAAGTACTGGACTTGAAACATATGTTTTCCGAAACACATACCCGATTTGTTTTATCAAAGGACTTCGGCAACAGCAGATTCACACCAGAGAAGAGAAGAGAAGCAAAATGGCAGAGATAGAGATCCAGCAATTTTAGCGCCGTGAGAGATACCTATATATGATGTATCGAAAAATTAGAGTTTTACGGATGACAAATGAATGACCTAAATCTGGCTTTGTTAGATCAAGCGAGCAATTTCTGAGCAGATTGCGTGCATGTAGCGAGCAATTCTCGAGCAACATCAGAATTATATTGTTTCAAACTTTGCGAGCAAGTTTTTGCTCACTATGTTGGCCAACAAATATTGATGATTTGGCGGGCAAAAAGTGAGGTTAGGTTGGGTGGTAAAAAGATAACGGGCTCTCATTTGCATATTAATTTCACAACTTCAACGGGGAGTTGTATCGGGATGTCTCTCCATTGTAATAGAGTCAAAGCCTTTTATTTTCGATTATTGGTCGATAAGATGTGTGCAAAGTTGGATGATTGGAAAACAAAACTACCCTTATCAAGTCGGTCACTTCTTTGATAGCCTATTACATTGTGCAATCGGAGCGTGCACTTTGTCTCATGCTCGTGAAATGTTTGAGACCTTTAAGATTTGGGGCCGTTTGTTTTGGAGCCATGAATTGTGACTATATGAATTTGAATTTGCTACTAAACTAGTATATAAATGAATAAAGAACACAAAAATTTGGATTACAATTTTTTGTATTCCATGTCTAAAATAGAATATGCATAACTTTATTTTAAAAAACCATTTAACACATGTTTTCTTACATATCCGCATTTGGATATTCACTGAAAATCGTTTATAAGTATTCATGATATCAATATATCCTATGTTACTACACTAATCTTATGTTCAATTATATATATTTTTCACAATGAAAAAATAAAATACAAAATGCAGTAATAACTATATACAAGCTATGTAAACAAAAAAACACATGGAACAAATGCAATTGAACCAGTCTTAAAAATAATAAAAATGAAATTTGACCATTAATGTATCCACATTCCACAACATATGATTAGTTGCCAAAAAACCATTGGTCTGACGTTTGCTACTGTCACATTACAATACTGTCTAGAGTGCTGTTTTTAACCCTTGTCCGTTTTCCTGAAAAAAAACATTTAAAAAGGACACAGATGATATGCCATTTGTTTGTCATTAAATAAACCCATAGTTTTTTTACTGACAAATAAAGATGGAGCACATTCTTCCCAGAACAGCATGACATTGAATTTTCTTTTTAACCAATCCAATTAGTTTGTCTTAATTAAGAACTCGTAACGTTTGGGATGAGTAATTTCTTGAGTTTCAAGATAAAATAAATTTATCCAATCAGGAGGCAATTATAACCTGCTATGCTGCTATGACAGGCAACGTTTACAAAACTTGACTCCAAAATTTGTAGCTGGGTCACAAAAATTGGTCGGAGAAATTTTGATTTGAGTTGAGTGTTTCTTGCTGAAAGTTTGTTAGGCCCAGGGGCGGATCCAAAGAAATTGAACAGTGGGGGCACAATTTGATAATATTTAATTAAAAATTCATTGAATTATGTACGTACATTTCATTCACTATATTGTTAATTTTAACTGATACACGTAAATATAAGATATCACTTATTATTATAATTTGAAAATAAAGAATATGTGCTAAATAAATTTTAGCTTAACCTAAACCAAACTAATTAGATTATGTCACTACGTTAAATTTTACTCAAACTCGATCAAATAAATTTGTGGGATCGAATTGACCCGCTGGATTTAGTGAGGAGCACAATCAGTAACGACTGACATTGAACAAAAAAACCTATTTGATATATACTCATTACATTTTTACAAATTACTAGTTAAACACTAAATTACACGATGATATAATTTACAGACTTAAATGATTTCGGATAATATATGTTATATAAGCATAAAATATGCATGTTTTAACTGCTAATTTTAATTATAGAGGCAATAAATATATTTTTTAATAATAAATGAAACAATTAAGAAAATTTTTAATAAAACTTGGGAGCACTCTTAAAATTTTAGTAGGGACACCTCTTAATAATTGATTTCAAAAAGGAAAAAATATATTGTTATTTATAAATAAAAAAAATTCATTTAAGTGGGATCAAGTAACCCCACTAGCCACTATGTGGCTCCGCCCATGTGT
>JAYMTE010000907.1:0-15221 GCA_036897545.1 Pelargonium fulgidum
GGAGAAAGCATGTATAGATGTGGAAGGTATGATACTGTTTTCAGTGTGTTGTGCTGTTTCTTTTGAGTCCTTCCATTTGTACAGTTATACCTTACTAGGCTTTGTATATTTTGATACAGGTGTGCTGCGTATGTTCAAGCAAGGAAGCAACTGAGCATACATGAGGCACCAAATATTTTGACTATTGTCTTAAAGAGATTTCAGGTATTAGTTCAATTTATTTATGGAAAAAAAAAGCTAGTTTTATGTTTATTTTATATATCTTTTTTCGTTGATATTTTAGATTCTTTCTTAGGGTCATTGAGACGCAAACTCCTCTTTATGAGACATGAAAGTTTTGGCAGTTACTGAGAATTGAATTTGAGTTGTTTAGCCGCATAGTGAGATGTCAGGATTAGGCAGGTTGTGGCTGGCATGATCCAGAGTATTTACTTACTGTCCACTTTGGTGATGTAAAAGCCTAAAACTTACACACATTACCTCACAACTGCATATAGCTTGTCACCCAGAAGTGTTGAATAACCCACCTATTTGGTACTTGGTCTTGCCTGTATGACACCATGGTTTGTGGAGTCCTGTACCTGACCCTAATTTAAACTCAGTCATTACTTACTACCTTAGCTTTTTCATCCACCTAAAATGGTTTATGTTTGAGACATAAACTAATATATATCTAATCACGCTCTAACTTGACCTGTGTGCTACCTCAGGAGGGAAGATATGGAAAGATAAACAAGTGGATCACTTTTCCTGACATGCTGGATATGATCCCATTTATGACTGGGATGGATGATATGCCTCCACTCTACATGCTTTATGCTGCTGTTGTGCATTTGGATACTCTAAATGCATCTTTTTCTGGACATTATGTATCGTATGTGAAAGATTTGCAAGGCAATTGGTTCAGGATTGATGACACTGAGGTAAATTTAACTCCTCGCAACTATTTCGGTGGCGTAGAAGCATTTATGGAACTTATTACAATGACATGATATATAGCTATTCTAAGTAGTTCATTCTGCAAAGTGCTGATCAAGCTCATGCTGCTTTCTTGGTGGTGGTTTTCTATCATCTGCTTCTCTCGACTAAACATGAATCCGCCCACCTTGCTCTCATGATGAAATGCGCATACATGCCTTTGCGTGTCATTTTTATATCTTTATATACCTTACATTTTTTATTTGAGCTTCTACTGCTTTGAAGAACTGGCTTCGTGAAGTTTCTGATTTTGCTTTATAAACAGGTTCTACTGGTGCCAATGAGCCAGGTGATGTCAGAAGGAGCATATATCTTATTTTACATGAGGTATACATTTTGTTCAATTCTACTTTTCTTTTAAGAAAAACTAGTATTGATGTATGCAAAGATTCCAGGTCTTTTTTATCTTCCATTTCCTTTACATGCTCATATGGTTTTTGAGCAATATTTTGTATGTGGCTCAGGTCTAGCCCTCGCCCGCAAGGAGCTTTTGCAAGTAAAGCTAGTAGGCAGCAAGCTCCTGCATCTGCA
This sequence comes from Pelargonium fulgidum, assembly GCA_036897545.1. Lineage (NCBI taxonomy): Eukaryota > Viridiplantae > Streptophyta > Magnoliopsida > Geraniales > Geraniaceae > Pelargonium > Pelargonium fulgidum. The sequence goes on from JAYMTE010000907.1 coordinate 1,510, forward strand.
AGACACTGCGTGTCAAAGGTTTCAAGAACTGGACAAAACAAAAGCAGCAGCGACGTTGGTCCAGAGCCTTTACAAGACAAAAGACAGGAATTTACCATGGATTATAGGAACCATTCATCAAATGGCATTCCCAGGAGCACAAATAGAAATATCTTGCCATTAATGGAAACACGCGCTGAGTCAGTCGGTATGGAGTTTTCTGATGCCACATCAAGTGATTGGTCTCTTTTTACTAGCTCAGATGAGGCTTCTTTCACGACTGAGAGCACTAGAGGTTCTTTCAGTACCGTAGATTATGCTGACACATGCAACGATCCAATCTCTTCGATATTCAATAGCATCTATGCCGCTCCCGATTATGCCTCGCATAACACTATTTCATGTAGAATGTCTTCAAATAGCAGGCCACAAAGCAGGTTTGTTTCAGAAGAGAAGGGCTATGTTTCAAATTCGTACATGTCAAACCAACATGTTGACAGAGTACATAGAGGAGATAATTTGAAACAGGTCAGTGGTTTTTCAACTGAGCTTCCTTCTGATAGTAATTATGAGATGTTTGTAAGATACGGGAGCAACCCGAAGTCAAGTGTTGACCGGAATCACCGTAAACTCTAGCTCGGGGAAATTCCCAACTGATTAAATAGCTGGTAGCTGGGTCTTTCTTTTTCAAGTAATTTGCTAGTTGGGGGATGTCAATCATGTTGAAACACCCCAGGAAAACTAACATTCTTGTTATTTTTTCAAATTAATGTTAGAAAATGTAAAGTTTTAGCAACATCATTCTTGTCAATGAGATTGTTTGCTGTATGTATGTATAGGCTCCTATTTAGGCGTTTTCTCTTCTCTCTGCCATTCTTTGAATATCACAGTGCCACTTTCAAATGTCTTTGCAATCAAATGGAACAAAAATTCAAGAAAATAAGAACACTCATTCTGAGACGATGGAGAATTTGGATTTCATTGTCACCAATGTGGCATATTTGGTACACCTATGAGAAAAACATCACCATGCTACGCGAGAACTAAAAGCACATTAGTTAAATTTATGCAAATAAATATAATCATACTCGAATTGTAGCTAACATGTCTTTTTACTGTCTAAACCCGTAAAATTTTATTAAGAAAATAAAAATTTACTATCAATCTCACACACACTATTTGCATAGTAGAAGACTTCAATGAAATTATAAAATATGATCTCTTCTCGCATGATATGGATGCACGAAGAGGGTTGTGGAGGCAACTATCCCCTCTAAATTTTTTGTTAAAAATTTACTAGGTATTTTTATCATATTACATTTTATGAAATGTTAATGTTTTAATACGTCTAGTTAATTTAAAACAATTTTTCAATCCCTCATAATTTTGCTTCCGCTAAGTAAATATTTTGAACCCGCTCACACAAACAACCACTTTACATGATCTAAATTAAGATAAAGTTGACCTTGGCCCGACCCGACTTGGGCTTAGCACCGTAAACACAATCTCAGGCCAGCGCAAGCCCAAATCACTATCGTCACCTCCACAACAAGTCAACAACCACGTCGCAGCCGCCGCTTCCTCCACCATTACACACCGCCACCGCCTCGTGCGGCGTCTCCGGTAAGTTGCGGTGTGTTCATTCCTTCTGATTCAGTTACCTTGTCGCATCTAGATGAATCCATCCTCCATCCCTTTTACTCTATGAGGGTATCACTGAACTGGGTCCTGTTTATTCTCTCAATACTTATCATTCTCATAAACAAAGTTCATTTTTTTTCTTCTTTTGAGTATAATTCAAATTAGCAGTATTGTCAAATAATTGATTTTATACTCTATTTGCTAATATCATGGGTTTGAGTTGATATTTCTATGTTGGTGAAGTTATTTAGGGTTTTAATTTGTCGAACGAGTATAGAGGTTTAGAAAGGATTTTTTTTAATTGTTTAAGAAAATGCAGAATATGTTCTTATGGTTGCTAAAATTGATGCCATGGTTTGTGGTTGAATTTGTAAATGAATATGAATCAATGACTGCATTTTTCTTGACCTGTCTTTGCTATGATATACCTTTAGTCTTGCATCCGTATTCTAAAAGACGACTATGAAGAAATGATGTGGCAGATCCTGCCTGATGATTGACTGCCCGGCTAATGCTGCTGGTGGTTATGTGGCTGGATTTGATGTTTACCTTACTCATCTGAGTGTCTTCCGTTGAATTTTATTAAAAAATGGTAATATTTTTCTGTTATTGTCAACTTAAATTTGAAGAACATACTGAGATGCATGCATAGTTTTGATAATGTGGTAGTGCCGAGTGGTAAGTTTTTAATGATGATTTGAAACAAATAGCTACTAGTGACAGAGTGTAAGGGGATGATAAAAGCAGGTACTTAAGACAGTTTGTCATGTCTGGATGTTCTCCTGGTGCAGCAAATAGTAGCTGTGCCGAGCTTCTAGAATGTCTCTGTATGACTACGCATCTATATGCTTGCTGATTCCTTCTCTGTTCGTAACATTCACATTTCAGTTTAGTTATCTCTTGCTTTCCCACATTCTTGTCTAATTGGTTGCTTCAATAGGATAAAATATTGTATTGAAAAGTGTCAACATGAAGGAATATGTTTTCTGTTTTTAATATTTTCGCCAAACTAAAGAACAAAAGGAAAAGGAAGTATCTTCTTTTTATCATCCTAAGATACATTTTTTTCCTTTGTTTTTTATCTTATCAGAATGAATAACTTATTACCATCTATCCGAGTGGCGTGATTCATGAATTATCAATCTGCTTAATTCATCATCAGAGTGCATTATAAGATTCTGTTTGCTTATATAATCAAGATTTACTCTGCAGAAAGTAGCAAATTGGATGAATTTGGGGCATTGAGGGGTCATATCACATGGATTGTGGGTTCATGCACCACCCACTGACGAGAGATCCAAGCCCCACCAAACATGGTGTGGTGTCACCATGTGCGTCAAAGCTTGTGTTGTTTGGTCACAGCAGGTAACAATTCTGCATTATTCAATTGATAGCCACTTGTATCATTGTATTTGCATTTTCTATGTCTACCATTTCTGCTGAACACCCTACATGAACATGTGAAATATTGTTTAAAATTATGCCCATATACTTGCCCCACTGACCAGATTATGAATGTGATGCACGGAACCTGTAATATCATTGTACACAACTCAACTTCACAATCTCCTTTCCTAAACTATAGTGGATTAATAAAATTCAATTTAACTTTTACCATTTATATTTTTGTCTTACTACATATGTTATCATTTTCAACAGTAATTAGTTATCTATGTAATTCTGAGTGTGTTACATGCACATGTAATTTTCCCCTGTTTTAACCCTTTCTATAATCTAAAAAAGTCAATGTGTATATCAGTTCCTTGTTGCAATAATTATTACTCCCCCGTCCCAAAATGAATGTCTTATTTGTCTTGCATTTTTGTACCAAAATGAGTGTTTTGTTTCTTTTTTAGGAATTTAGTTACACATGAATTACCTACAATAGCCCTATAATAAGTTAGTCAGTATCCATTGAGTTTGTTACAACTTAGAACATATGTTCATGGGGTTATAAGAGGAGATGTATAAAAGTAATTAACTTCTCCATAATTTTTTCTCAAAATAGAAACCAAGACACTCATTTTGCGACAGGGGAAGTTTAACATACCCAGTTTTTGTTCCTAGCCAAACGTGTGTGTGCAAAGTTTATCTATGATAGGGACTACAAGTTCGGTGGAATATAAATGTATAGTTGAGAACACACTGAAAGATATTGGTTCTGCACAATCTTTCCTCACTTATTTGTTCCAGCATTTGGAAGGTATGGTGTACTCAATTAAAAGATATTGTCTGATCTTTAGTTGAGTCATATAAGCACCGATGTTGGATTTTGTTAACCTGGAAAGCGATATATTTAATGTTAAGACAATATAATAATCAATCTGCATTATCAAGATTTCTAATTGATCAATTTGCAAGCATGGTGATGGTCCCATGATAGACACAACATACGTTGTGCCTATCTTCTTGTTTACTTGTATTTGACCAAGATGATTCATGATTGGGGTGTATATAGTGTATTTATCAAAGCTGGCATGATATTTATTTATTATTTATTAGGTGCACATGTGTAGATGATTGGAGGAGATCTGGTCATGGGAAACATCTCTTCAACTAGTGTTTGTGCAGCATGCCTATTTAAGGACCTATCACTTCCTTTGAAGGGTCATAATCTGAATTGGCTTCATTTCCCTTGTTATCTTATTTTCATATCTCCTCTATTCTCTACCAAATGGCTTACGTGGTACCTGAGGATTGGTCTTACATCAATGGCGAAAATGACATGGAAGGAATTGAAGTCTTGGAAGTTGATGGTGCATTCCTCATGTCCATGCTAGAAGAATCACAGTTTGAAGGGAGTGATGAGGAAAGATTGAATTGCTTAATCCAATCTCTACAAGCAGAGATCAATCCAGTCTCTGCTGAAGAGCCTGGCGAATCAGCTAGTGAGGAGGAAGAAGATAGTCAGCTGTGCAGTCCGGAGCATTTGAGCGGAAGTTCTTGCTCGGTGGCGCCAGATGTAGACTTCAGTTGGATTGATCATATGGAGATGGTGCCTTCCTCACCAAGTGATGATATGAATTGGTATATGGACCAATATGTAGATGACATGGGCGGTATGGCTGAATTTGGAGGTGTTACAGATTATGCTGAGATTTGTAATGGAATTCAATTAGAAAATTCTGTGTGGCAAGAATCATATGATACAGTGATGTATTAATGAAGTGTTGTACACGTGTATCTTGAAAAGTGTATCATCTTAGAAATGTAAATTTGTTGCTAAATCACAATTTAATTCACCTTCCACTCATTAATCTATACATATCCTATTATGTGGCTGAATTTTTTTTCTTCTTTTCAAGAGTCCATTAGAATACTTCTATAATTGGAAGCTTCTGTACTTCTAATCCTTCTGAACCTATGCTAGACTTCACAAGAAAGATGATCCTGGATATATTTTTGTGTAATTTTAGAAATCAAGATACATACATTTATCAGTACAGATTTCATCTAATGATGGGGTTTTGTTACCACAATTTTTATAGTTCATCTGAAGTTGAGGTGAAAGTGATAAAGTAGGGTGTTTTGATGGTGATCTGTTTATTCTGATGTTGGGTTTCTTGAATTAGAAGGAAACAAATCATCAACTTGGTCTCTTAGAGAGGAAAAATCTGCTGAAAGCTGAAGATAACTTATGCAGATCAACGTACTTGAAGTTTCGGGTTTGAGTCTCCTCTCCAACGCTGTTATTAACAAAAAATAAACAAAAATAACAACTAACAAGAAGGCTGATAGAAGTTTACCAATATAATTATTGGGATAGTTATGATCACATGAGACCAGATAATCACGTCTCCAAAACAGTGTCTAGTGTATCAAAATGAACCATCATTAGTGCACTCAGTCATTAATAATTGAATAATTATTATATAAACAAAGTACCAACCATAACCAATATTCAAATAATTTGATGTACTTTGTATTAGCTGGTAAACATAGGTATTGTTTCCTGATTCTGCTTTCATGTATCCAGTCATAATGGCTAATATACTAATCAGTATGATAAGAAGAGTCTTAATATATTAATGAAGATATGCATTGGAGGCAACTTATTGGGAGGAGATATGGGTTCATTCACCATCCATCTCCACTCATGAGTCAAGATAAGATACTGTGAATATGAATGAAATCAACATTCCACCAAACATGCGGTGGTGGCACCATGTGCATGATGCCCAGGGTACATTGGATGGCCACAGATATGTGCAACACCTCCCAATTATTCAATCTCCACCCACTTGTTTCATGTCCTCCATTTCTGCTCACCACCCTACATGGACATGTGAAGGATGTTCAATATCAAAGCACAAATACTTAAACCTAAAAACCTTGACACTCCAAACATGTTAATATAACTATCAGGTCGCTAGTTTCAATCCGTAGGATTGAAATGACTAGATCATAAGGATGCTAACTTGTGAATCTTTGTTATTTTAGACGTGAATGATCTGTCTTTGACTTGTCAAGTGAACTTAGTACCGTACGCATAAACTGATACGTGATACCACCTCTAAATATAAAAAATATTAAAATATGAACACAAATTCACATTTGACAACCACTTTTGAAGGAATGAATACTCTAATTTCTTTACTAGTACTTGATATTCATTTTGAAGTCATGTTGTCTTCTCATGAGTCATATGTGCACTAATATTCTGGATTCTGCTATCTTGAAAAGCCAACAATAGTGTTAATCAATCCACATCCCCAAGCTTTCTTTTCAGTAAACAATGTGCACAGGTTGTCCCATGCATGATGTACATGTACTCCAATTAATCTTAAAGTTAAATGATTTAATTATATACTAGGTGCACATGTGCACATAATTGGAGGGAGGGTCCAATAATGCAGATATGGAAGCTTCCCTTCAGGTACATTCTGCAGCATGGCATGCCCTATATAAGGACCTACTCTTTCCTTGGAAGAGACATTGTGAATTTGCATTCATACACCTTCTCACCTTCTTTTCTTCACTTCTTCTCAAGAATTTTTCACTTTAGCCTCCAAAAAAATGGCTTCTTTGATATCTGAAAATGTTCTTGAAGGAATTGAAATTCAGGAAATACTGATAGATGGTGCATTCCTTGTGTCAATATTGGAGGAGTCATCACAAGGAGAAGGGAGGAAAGATGAAGAAAGATTGAAAAAGGTCCTTGAATCTCTTCAAGAAGAGATTGCTAATCCGATTTCGATGTGTGATGATGATGATCTTTATGGTTCAACCATGGAGCCTACAGTGGCTAGTCAGGAGGAGGAAGGTTATGGTCAAGAAGTGTGTGATTGGTCTGTGAGACAAGATGAGCTGGACTTCAGCTGGGTTGATGATATGGAAATGGTGCCTTCATCACCAAGTGAAGACATGAATTGGTACATGGACAATTATGGGAATGAGATGGATGTTGGTTTGGCTGAATTTGGACTTGTTGCTGATTATTCTCAGATTTGCAATGGATCTATAGACTTGGAGGGGTCTTTGTGGCAAGAATCATATGATACAGTCATGTATAGCTGAAGTAACATTTTTTGTTTTTGTTAACTTTCAATTGTAATTAGTATATTGGAGGTGAAATAGAGCTTGTTTCAAATCTATTGATCATAAACTTTTCTTAGCCCACTTTTTGTTTTGTTCATCTCTCTCTCTCTATATCAGAAAAATGAAAATTGATTACACAGCACTAATTGCAGCATAGATAATGGAAGACCAAATACTTGGGAAACTATACATTTCACTTGCTGAAAGTATCAGGAACAACCATTCAGCTTAAAAATAAAGAATGTAACACCTAAAGATATGCATCAAGATTCAAGAAACCTAGTAATTATGGGAAGTTCTGTTTGGGCTGGACGTCCAAACAAGAAGATAAGCTTTCCAAGAAAAACAACCAAATAAAATTAGTGTTTTCTGTCCAAAATCTCTTGTTTGGGAGACTCCACAGCAAAACCATCATCATACCTGTCAGCGCTTTTCGCCATGTTGCCATGTTCCATCTCCAAGCTATCAGGATTTGCATTTTTTGCTATTCTGACCTCATTTTGCAATGCAGGGTTGCTTGAACCTGCTTGAGCAATCAGCTCCTCGTAATTTTGGAAGTTACTTCTGGAGTATGTAGGATCAGACGCAACTGGGGTTCTTTCAACCGGAGTGTTCAAAGAATGATCTTCATCAGAAAGGCCATATTCTGTGTAAAAATCTCTTACCGAAGGCACATTTGAACCACCTTTTCTTGAGCCTTTCCTGGAAAGTACCTGCTTTAGGCTGCGAGCAGATTTTCCAGCATGTTGTAAAATGCTCTTCGCCATAACTTTTACATGTTGCTTACTTGGGCTTTCTGAAGCACTTCCTTCGGAACTAGCAACCTTAGCAGAAGGAAGCCCGGATAGGCTGTCTTCCACAATGAACCTTGCACCAATGTTGCCTTTTGTGTTGACAGCTCTAAGGTTAGGCCTTGGAGACATAAAACCCTCCCCAATGGAACCGGAATCATCTTCTTTTGTGGGACTTCTGTGGAATACTGCATTCATCATTTGTATTCCCCTCCGGACTTTGGCCATTGAGCATTTATTCCCCTCCAAGCTTTCATCAGCTGTGGTGCTATCATTGTTAGTGGATCCAGGTGCTGCTGGTTTAGTACTGCTGGCAAAAATATTAGGCTCCCTGTTGATTTGGTTTTCGTGGTGCCTACTTTTTCCTTTTCTAGGCTCCCAAGTTTGTGAAACTTCACTTCCGGGCTGCTGTACCCATATTCCAGTCCCTTTCTGCCCTTCAATGTTAATTGGTTCAAAATTATCTGCCACGGTTGGAGTCTCTTCAGTTTCACTAGCAAAAGCATTTCTCTTATCTTCCGGATATATTGTTTCCTCATCATATGGATATCCCTCCTCTTCCTCCTCCGGTGACACGGGCACCTTTCTACTGTCTTCAAGTACAGTTATAGCTAGGCGCAGCCTCCCTGTTTTGATATTCTGAAGAGGTAACCACATGTTATGTCTTTGGCCATCTCGCAAATCATTGATGTTCACAGAACAGTCCCTAAAAAAAGGAAGGATTGTCACTAACTATGCCTTGTCATGCAGTAATCAGAAATAGCTAGATTTCAAGGTAATATGGTATCTGACAGAGCAGTGAATGGAGCTGCATTTTCTGAACCCATGACAAGGTGACTCCAAAGATGGCATGCTTCAAAAAATGCATATGGTCACGTCTTAGAGTAAGGGAACAGCCTATGTGTAATAACGAGTAAAGTTGTGTACTTAAAATGACTCTCCCCAAACAAACCCACAATAGTGTTAGATTGCAAGAAGCTAACGGGCATGAATATTATTACAAAACAGTAAGGAGGCTTTAGAAACAAACCCGAGGATATCATCAACAAAACGGTCTTTGTCACAAACTTCAATTGCTAGGATATTAGGAGATTCCCATGAACAAATAGGGATCTTGAATTCCTCTTGCCATTTTGGAAACAGTGTTTTCTTTTGTGTTTTTGTCCTGAATCTATAAGGGCCCAGCTGGCCCTTCACGTACGGGTCAGACAATCCTGAAATGTAGTCTCATTTACCAATTGCACATTCGTAATACTAATGTAGAACAGAAAATTGCGGAGTTTTAAGTTATATATCTATCCACGCATATATAATAATGCACCAACCATTTAGATCTGATGGTTTTATCTCAGCTGCTTCTATGATTTCCACGTTAGCAATAGCAGCAGGTTCCCTCTCATCCACAGAGAACCATTTTTCTGCAAATTCAAACAAATGCATAATTAATGGCATCCTATGGTAGCAGAGACACTGGTATGCAGCTATAATCCATGTCATCTCCTCTAAGTTCTTATATAAGGTTTGTTAATATAAGTTGAATGAGAAATTAACTATTCTGATCTGAAGCCAAACTCTTGAAATGCAAATATTACCTGACTGTGGTGAAACAAACTTTTCAAGATCGGCAACCAGCATATTGGGCTGCAAAGAACACAAACATTCAGGTCTTGGATTAATTCACTCAAAATATTGCTGAGATCTGGTGCCTAGAACACTATGTTGTTCTGGTGAAGATGTGGGTGACCAAAGAAAATCAGTAAGAAAACAAAACAAATAAGGCTATTTTATAGAGCATCAAGGTTCACGGAAGTTAACCTCAACCAGCGTCTGCTCAAATGCGATGGATAGAAGATTATCCTGACAAAGAACACGGTAAACACATAACATTAGAGAGAGAGATGGACATGATCTTATCCTAAAAATAAATTATGATGAACTTACTAGACATTATAGAGAGAGATGGACATGATCTTATCCTAAAAATAAATTATGATGAACTTACTAGCCATCCAGCAATCCCTGGAAGTTCGGTAACATCAATCCCATGATTAAAGAGGGGTTTCACAGTCATCTGAACATATGGAGGCTCCACAAAGCATAGACGCAAACGACCAAGAAAAGGCCAATGGCGGAGGAATTTCAATCCAATTAAGATCTACAAGATGAAAGAAGAGAAAATATGTAGAATAGAGAGAACTGTTTCAAGCAACGCCTGAAACCGTTTACGAATCATAACCATTATATTGGAGTGATTTCTTTGTATTACAATAAAAAATTAATCAAGTCACATCTTAGAACACAAAGTTGATCCACTTATAGTAACTTCAGTTCCAAAATATATCCAAACCGCCATAAAACGAAATGAGATAATTGATTTGTGGAAGGAAATTAGTTTCAAGTGACATCCCCTGGATATATATGAAAACAAGAATGAGGGGTGTACAAATATTTCAGGTTATAAGATTATACAAAGCACTCCTACCAAATATTTTGAGAAGAAGAAGAGTACATTTTTCCATATAATGTGATGTCACATAAAGGAAGGTATAAATTTCGAGACCAACATAACGAGAAGTGCAGCTAGAAAGTAAGAGTTCTGACAAAACCAATTCAGTGAGCAGGATCCATTTGAGAAGTTTGGTTTTTTTCTATCAGCTATTTGTGAAATTGGGTTAATTGTTATTTTTTAAGAAGATAAACAAACCTCAAAAGAATTTTATTCTTTTCCTCCTTATTATGTGTTTTTTCTTCTCGTCATTTTGTCAACTGGTATTGGTTCAGATGACTTTTCCTCTACATGCAAACAAACATCCAGAGTTGTTGCACCACTCTATCGGTTATCAAGATTCTGGATTCTAGGCTTCTAGCTATGCAAAGGCAAGAACATTGGAGTGTGAGGTAACATAAAACTAGAAGATCAAAGGATTTTCTTGTAATGAAAGTTAAAGTAGGTGTAAGCATCCACAAGATCGATGCTCAGAAAATGCTTTGAGTATCCAGACTGATCACTGTCAATTATAGGTAGTGGCACCCTCTAAAACAGTACCTTCATTCTAAAAATTTAAATATTCCAGTGATCCGCAGTTGCTACAAAATTTTCTTCAAGAATTACACAAATTTTCAACAAGAGAACTATCACAAAATCATAATTAGTACACCTCTTTTATACCTTTAAAAAAAAAAAAACCAAAAATGTAGCCAAAGTGCAATCAAAAGGAAATAAACAAATATCACTGTCATATCTCAATGCATTCTTTTAAAAAATAAATGTCATAAATGCCAGCAAAGAAAAGTCAATATGCTTTCAGCAAACAACAATATCCTCTCACTTACTTTTTCTCTCTTCATCATATTGGCATTGACGGGAAGGGGATAAATTCTTAAAACTACATGAGAATTAATTTCAGCTTCAATCATTGAATACCATTACGATATAAATAATTAAAAACTGAACTTCTTTATCACAGCCTACATTTACTAAAACTACTCATGTACCTTGCCTTCGATATGCATGCCTGTCATATGCAACTTCGCCCACATACCAAATCCTAATCTTTTCCTTAGTTGCACAGCAAGTACGCAACTCATATCATCTGCAGTGAGAAAATTCATACACAACTCCATAACCTGCATTTCTTACACGGTAAAGATTTTGTTTAGCTACAAACTACACAAACTTTAGAAATCTATTCTACATAGGAAAAGCAATCCGAAGAGGAAATATATACTAGATGATCATCATCACTAGATTCACGAAGAACCCTCATTTCTGTGAACATCGGCGGATTTCTCCCCAAGTAGAGTTGTTGAATCACTGCTTGCTTCTGCACATATACCAAATATCATACCATGAGTAAGAGACATAATCAATACATAATTAGTACGGCAAACAAAAATCTATGGAAAATGTTAAAAGCATAAGATTCAATAAAAAAGATCATACAGCAGTCCATGGTTTATACTTGTCTAAGAACCAAGGTATGATAGGGAGGAGAATCTTCTGTGAAGCAATCTGTTCTATACAGATGGGCCACATCTTTTCAATAGCATGATTCAACCAAAGAACCGTTTCGGAATCACAAAGCACCTTAACAGAAGAAAATGAAACAAGGCATGAGATCTTTAAACAGTGCAAGAATACAATGACAATGGACCCAGAAAATAAAACATACCTTTCTCTGATTGGCTTGTTTTCTTTCATCAAACTGCAATTTTTTCCGCAATCTCATAACGTACCGCTCATGAACCTTTTTGTAGAGCAAATTAACAGAAGGAAAAAAAACAGAAATTTAAATGCATGAATCAATTAATTATAAAACCCATGTCTCATTTGATCACAAAATTGAAAATGTAACCAGCTGAAGAACAGCATACCAGGAACATATAGATCAAAGACATGAAGTAGGAAATTGGGTGGCAGCAATTGAAAGAATTGAGGAACCAGAGCACGAGAAGCACAATGGCCACATGGTGTATCATTGAAACCTCTGTAATATCCATTGCCTGCTACAATCCTCTCAGCCTCAAAAGCACAGAATAAAAAACAAAACCCAGAACTTGGAATCAAAATTCTCCATAGAAATCACCAGCAACTCGACTTCTACAAAATCATTTCAGACCCAAAACACAAACTTTCTCCATATACATTTGAAACCCATGATTCAGAATAAGGTCAAAACATCGAACCCAGAAAATCCATATCAAGAAAATCGGTCGGAAGCAACAAATTGGCGATTTTCGAGTGATATAGTAGGAGGTAAATCAATGGGAAAATCCAAAATGAGTGCTTTAAATGAGGACCTGAAGCAATTTATTATTATTTCTTTTTATTTTCTTGCTATTATTTTATTATGATGACAATAATTATTATTGTTGATTTTTTTGGGTTTAGTTGACCGTTGTTAAAATAACCGTTAATAAAAAGTGGATTGAAGAAACTTGGCACGTGTGAACGATCGATGATTACCTTTTGATTTGTCCGATGGAGAAGAAACGACGCCATAGAAGTAAGTGACCGGCGGAGTAGAAGAGAACCGGACGGGAAGCGAGTAGCGAACAGTGCAATACAACAATTCATGTTGGGGTTCATCCAGTTCAGTTTCGAACGTCTTGGTATTCAAACTTCGGTTTAACTTAAAATCGATTTGACCTAATCAATTTTAGATTAGACCAGTAAAATTTTTATTTTATACTAATAATATGAATTTTGTCAAGTCCAATCCAATATACAAACTCATTTCGAATCGGATGATTGACTCTTAATCAATCCAAATTTAAACAAATTCAATCTATAACTTGAATTGCTACCTCGAGTTCAAAATTATTTTCCGCTAATTTAGTTCTTTTTGTCTAAGTGTGTGTCTTCTTTTTAATTACACAAAATGCAAAACATTAGCAATCAATTTTATAAACACGGGACACACCGTGGCGCACCTTAACTTTTGGATATTGTCAAATCTTTGGTTGTTTCTTCTTCGAGACTAGAATCACAAGAGCAACATACCAAAAGTTGGTCAAAAATCATGTTTTAGAACTATGTAAAGCTTTTGCAATGTTTGACAAGTCTACATCAATCAAGGTCTGCACTCATATGGTTACTCTTTATATGAGATAACATACATTGATCAAAATTCACTATTTATAGAGCTACTACTTACTAGTGTTCTTCAATATATAACTACTAGATGGAGTTCTCGTGCATCGCACGTCGCACGGGTACTACTAAAAAGTAATTGTTATATAAATTTTGATTTTTTTATAAAT
>JAYMTE010000908.1:0-15216 GCA_036897545.1 Pelargonium fulgidum
GTGCAGTCGTCGTCAATTGTTCGTGTTATATATTCAGACCGAATAAGAGGTATTTCTCAGTGTCTTTGGTTTGGTTCATTATGACATCATGTCTCATTTAGCTAATTTGTTCGGTTTGCTTGTTTTAGATATGAGGACATTAGGACTATTTACTTATTAGTTAGATCATTTGTTAGTATGTTTTGGATTGATGATAGGGTCGAGTTCTTTAAAAAAAGAAAAAAACATTTGAACCTATAAATCCATTCTAATTATGCTGTGTCAAATGACAGAGTACTAATTTAAGCTAGCTTTTACAATAAATGAAATTTAATCATACAAAACACAGAAAATAATACTATCACAAACCCCCCCCAAAAAAAAAAAAAAAAAAAAAACTGGACCATGCACCTCAAAAATAACTACTAATACATATCTAATTATAAAAATTGCTCATTCATAAATGGTTCTAAGCTTATTATCAGTTTCAAGAAGCTCAACAGAGAGACGATTGTGCGGAATTTGGAAAAGCTGTTGCGCTGCGTCCTTGAATTCAAGAACTCCACCGTCTTTACATTTGGACAGTAACCGAGCCGCTTCTTGCTTCGTCATCTTCACTTTGACCCTCATCACACCTCCTTTATTACACTCCCTGCCATCGCCACCTTCATCAACATCTTGTTTCTGCATATTTAGCAATGGTTCTGATGAAGAACTCGAATATTTTCTCGACTTTTTCTTCTTTCCCAACTCGTCCCTGAATACCGGTTTGGTATTCGATTCCCCGAATTCACGATCTGCTTCGTGAAATATAATTCTGCCAACTCTTCCAACAAAGGACTTCAACATAATTGTATACGGTTCGTTTTCTTTTTATCGGCAAGCGTAACAAATATATTCGTTTCTTATGAGAAAATGGAGGTTGGTACAAGATTTGAAATAGAGAGGGAATGCGTATTTATAGACGGTGGATTTAAGTTTTGAGTGGACAATTTGGACGTTGAGTGTACGACATGGAAATTACTAATTATATTTCACGCTCTCTTATTTTATTATTATTATAAACTATGCACTGCCATTACCATCGTAGAAGGCCTTTCCCAGAAATGACAAATTCATCATATGATGTGAATTTGGAAATTTCGATGAGATTGTGAAAGTTTGGTTCAATCTCACTTTTTACTTGTTTTAGTTTCCAAATACTAACATTTTAGTTACAATATCACAATTCACAAAAATATATATATGATTTACGTGCACTTCATTGTTTCATTTCAATTATTGGTTACAATTTGTGTTCGTATTAGTATCGTTATACTAATAATAAACTTGTCATTTAGGGCTTGTTCGGAAACACTAGTAAGCGTTGGACTTTTAAGAAAAGATAGTTTGTTTAGGTAATTTTTGGTTCAAAACGTCCTTCAAAACTCTATTGTGTCCTCTGTTTTTGAAGGAGCTCCAAGTTTGTTTCTTAAGCAAAATGAAGAATCGTTTTAAAGTTATGGTTGTGGTCAGTCAAAAAAGACCATTCGGTAATTACATAATTTTAAATAATCATTATATAATATAATCAATAAATAAATAAAAATGTCTTAAGTGTTTGCTCCAAAAAAGAGCATAAATTTCATCAGAAATCCAGTTTTATTAACTATTATCATTCAATTACTGTTTATGCCATGATATTCAAAGGTATATAAAAATTTTAGAGCAGTCAATAATACTAATATATGTTGTTTCATTGTTCAAAAAAAGGACTTGAAAATTTAAGAGTATCAGAATGCCATCACCTGAATATTTTTACCTCAGAGACTTGAATTCAAATCTGAATTTTGATTTTCAATTTCACTCTCTTTTGAAACAAATTTTTGTTTGGACAGCACAAATCAATGTTCCTCAAATTCAAAGCAAAATAGCATTGGAATATTTACTTTTGACTTTGACCACATATATTCGTAACACCAGTTATATCAATTTCATAAACAAAACATACATTGTTATCAAATTGAAGTATAAAATAATATAATAAAATCCTGATATAATTATAAATTGCAATACATAATACACAGTTCCTGTCAGTGAATATATAAAATATTAACAGAAGTACGTAAAAACTGAAGACTTCAAGAAAGTATAATCCCAAATTTCAAAACAAAAACTAGATTTACTCAAAATAATTACAGGATATATATTTAATTCATGTATATAAAAACTGACTACGCGTTTGGGGTTGGAACTTAGAACAAATAGAGTCAAATCAATTTGGTCAGTCAATGGGGTTAACTCAGAAAAGCCACCAAAATCCTTGTTTTATAGCTTCAGTGTCATCAACATCAATGTTATATTCAGAACAAACTTTCAAGTAATAAGTCATGCCCTTGTAACACGTTCTTAACAAACTCAATGACACCTACTAATTAAGTTATGATAACAAAATACTCTATAACTGTTTATGAGAGATTGTTTTGAACGTGAAAATAAAAATCTTAACACAAATTATATGTGATCGTGTTATAGTCCATTGTATCATATGATTTAAATGAGTTCAACAAAAACACAGTTGAGTTGACGACATGTTAAACTTGATCTAACCCAAAAGCTTAAACTAATTGGAGAAGGGTCCAACGTATATACTTCACATTCTTTCAATGTAGGACGTTAAAACTACCCTTCACATGCATACCGGATAACACAACAGATCATGCACATGGACCGCAAGAAGGAAGACAACAAAAATGTGTCACTAGGCTCCAATAGAGGAAGACAACAAAGATGAGTTATTAGGCCCAAACAGAAACAATTATGATATCATGTTAAACTTACCTAAAAACTTAAGCTAATAGATGGATGACCTAACATGTAATATAAGTAATTACAAATTTCACATTCTTTTAACATGAGATGTTAGTATGACGGGTAATCTATCAAGTTTGTTGAAGTGTGTGGTGATAAAGAGTGGTGGAAATCAAATGACCTTAATATTCTACCCTTTATCCCTCTATTTTTGAGAATGTTTTTTTGGGACAAAATATTAAACTATCTTGTCCCTATCTTATAGTTATTAAATAATGGGCTATAAAGCCCACTTAACATCCAGCCCATCCAAACACAACTCAGACCCACACCGTCTGATAAACGACCGGTCACTATGTGTATCTTCATATCAAAATCCGACAGGTCGGCTAAACTCCTGATTGAGATTTGACTGACGAAAATCTGGTCACAAATCTACGGTGCACATAAGCACATTACGTGTACACTACGTGCAGCGTACACCTGAGAAACACCCTAGTTATCTTCCAAAACAGAGATCATCAAAGGTATAAGCAGCCGTCGGCGTCAACTTCTTAAAAAATTCATTGTTTTTTATTCGTTTCGCAGACATCGGCGGCGGAGAGATGGGTGGAGCCGGAGCTCAGGCGATGAAGAGAATACCTCGCATCAAGTTTCCTTCGAGACACCCCAAATCTTCTGGTCTGTGTCATCCTCTCCTTCAATTTATATACGATTTTTTTTTTCTGTTTGTTTTGCGATTTTATTCTCTGTTCTCGTTTGATTTTGAATCCTCAATGTGTTTGATTTGATTTTGACGAGGAAAGGAAGAGAATCTGATGAGAATGTCATTTGATTCGATGTATATTGGCTTGAAATGTATGCATGAAATTGAAATAGCTTTGGAATGTAAATTTTTCTGATGTTGCAGTATTGGCATTTCGAATTGAAATTACCTTCCATCGTGATTGGTGAGTACATTGTGTAATCATGCCGGTTGTTGAATGTTTCTTTATTGATTGATGTTGTATTGAAAGATTGCTTAGGTGCTCCTTTTTAGCATTAAGGATTTATATCTTTTGTGTGATTTAATTTGTTTAAATGTGACTCTGTGTGAATGTCATGGAATTGTCATTGAGTTAGGTTACAGATGAAGTTCACAATTTCGAAGTTCATTTGTTATTTATGATAAAATATTAACAAAGGTTTTTTTGCGATATGAGATAAAAACTGGAAGGTTGATGGTACGAGACTTCATGGAAAGTTTGTGTAGAACTTCTTCACAACTTTCAAACCTAGCTTTGGAGGATTTCATAGGATCATCTTTGGTGGTTTAGATCTAGTTTCATAGGATCATCTTAGGATTAGGCTTCAAAGTTAGATTTTTGGATGTACAAACCATAATAGTGGACTTTTGGATCTTTTGGAGTACTGCAACTTATGTAATGCTATTGGTTGAATGTATTTTGTCTCTTATTAAAATGTATCTTCCTTTCCTATCTTTTCATATGACAATGTACAAGAATTCTTTTGTTAATTTTACACTGAAAAAGGATCCATGCATTTAGTATTTAGTGAGATTGTTGACTTATAAACTATGGATTTCATTTTTTAGTTACTTTTGGAGTATGGCTAGGATGATTACCAATTTATCACCATTTATATTCTTTCTAGGAATTTTGCATTTTCTTTTTGTAGATGCTACCAAGTATTGATAATTGGCTTTTGCAGGGTCTGGATCCCAGACTGAAGCAGCATCTGCAGCTGGAAGTTCTGATCTAACGTTCTTCTCAAACACAAATGTTTCCAAATCTTCTGGAGGGAAAGCTTCTCTTCAGCCCAAACGAACTCCATTGTCAAACCAGGAGATTGAGGCTATCTTGGTATGTAAAAGCTTCTTAACTGCGGTCTTCTGATCCAGTAAATAACAAAAATATGTTTTTGGAATAGAAATACTGGTTTGTTATGAAATGATGTTTAGGAGGAGTCTTTTGATCTGATCATTATGAAGCATTGATTCATACAAGCACGAACTAAGTAAATTATACCCTCTTTGATGAATTTGAATGCTTCATGCTAGATTGCTAGTTGTGTCAGCTCATGCACCTGGTTGTAATGGTGCTAATGTGAAATATTGCAGTCCATTATTCAAACAAGACAAAGTACTTAACAAGTTAGCATGTATAACTGTCTGATAGGTCCATTTTGTTTTAGTTGTAACCATATTTCTGCTGTTGATCAGTGGTCAAGGATCGGCCTCATCTCTAGGAGCTAATGAATTTAACGGCATTTATTCTGATCTTTACATCAATTTATGTATTTGCTTTACCGTCTTGTGCAGTTGGGTGGCTGCTTCTGATCTTGTCATCCGGAGCTTCTATGACGGAGGAGACATTCGTCAAGACATTTTTCCCATTCTTCATAATTTTTCAAATATTGAAAGTTCATTTTGATGAACAATGCTTGATTATTAGTGTAAAATCAACTAATTGAAATTATTTAATAACAAACAGAACATTTCAGGATATACAAAACTGAAGTCTTATGCCATTGGCAGGATATACCTTATCTGATCAATACAATTTTATTCCTGTAAGCTTGACACTAGAGCGGTTTGTTTCTTCTTAACAGCGCGAAAGCAATGTAGAAATATACAAGCAATGCTTACAAGGATTCATTTTGAATCCTCCATGAGAGCTTCCAGGACAGCAGACTTGGGGTTTTTCGCCGGAGGACCTTTCTCCCTCCGTTCGAGCTCGTCTAGGCGAAAAGTGACTAACCGGTCCCAATTGCCTCCTTCGAAAAGAACCCCAGCCCTTCCATCAGTGATCCTCTGGACAATGCCGCAGTACATATAAAACGGGTTGTTCGGGTTCTTCACAATGGCAATCATCCCGGGCATTAGAAGTGGCAATTCGGGTGCTTTCGCCTTCTTCAAGGTAGCTAGACTAACCGTTTTGTTTGCAGCTGAACTCTTCGGAGGAGGCGGATTCTCCTCAATGAACTTCTTCAATCCCGTCTCGCCACCAGGAAATCCCCCAGTGAGTCCCATCAATTCCTTGTCAAAACCCTCCTCTGGAACATTCCCGATCGAATTCATCGAATTCGCAGACTGTTGTGTCTCAGTGGCAGCTGCTTGTTGTGAAGCTGTCTGGTCCTCAATGCTCTTCTTGAGCTCTTCTTGAATTCCTTCTTCTCCATTGCAGAGTCCTCTGCCTCCCAAGATCTCGAAAAGGTTAAATTTGGCACTGGTTTTTAGGGAAATGATAGATCGCTGTTTGGGAAATTTCTGGGAGGTGTTTGTGAGGAATTTTCTGCCGAGAAAATGGGATTTGAGTTGAGGACCTTGAAGGCTTGGGAGGGTAATTGAAGAAGAAGCCATATGGTTTTGCAGGAAGAGTGTTCAAGGAGGCGTGAGGAAAGAGAAAAATAAAAAATTCCTCTAGTACAGTGTTTAATCTTTGCCACTCGGTGGGTTTGGGATGGATATGATTCCTATCTCGTTATTTTTATTTGTTTCACGTGCTGACTTTGAATTTGTGATTCAGATTTATCCGTAGATCTTGGTCATTATCATGAATTTTTTATTGGTCACTCTAGATATAGCTCAAATTCTGGACCCACTAACTGTAATTATCTACGGTGCATGTTTCGTAACACATCTCACTTATTGTTTAGTAACAATAATTGATGTTTCTATTAGCTCTCAAGTATAGTCTTGTTCGGAAACTCCATGATAGCTATTGTAACCTTCTCTTATGCTAAATGGATATGATGGAGTCCTATTTGAGAGTCTATGTTCGGTTGATTGTTGGCTAATTTTTTTCTTATACAGATTATGTGGTGTGGGTACATTTAAATCTCGTCGGTGTAGAAACACATTTGATTTTATTATCCAACGACTTTTGAAAATTTATATACGCGATTCACTCGAAAGTTTCTACACAAAAAATCATATATAAAGTAAAGAATTTGTGAGTCGCACGAGAATTTATCTCTAGTGTGAGAATGAGTGTTTCGGGTTAGTAGATAATAATTCACAATAAGTGAATGTATGTGATTATCATTTGCCTCTCAAATTCTGAGGAGTATTTATACTGATACCTCTTTAATCCCAAAAATAATTATGCATTGAAACATATGAAACAATATTGATATTTTATTGGTGAATTATATTTTTAAAACTCATCTAATAAACTCCAAGTCTTACCAAAACAAGTTGAGTTAAGCAGTTTAAATGTATCAATTTCATTTTAAAATATCGGGTTCGAGTCTCCTATTGACGGAATGAAGTGAGTTATTTGAGTTTGAAGCGAAAAGTTCAGCTATAAAACTCCAAGTCTTACATGCTCAATAGTTTAGGTTTGCCATGAACGAAGGGTTAAAATAGTAGTTTTGCCGCGATCACCATAACTAGTTAACTGCTGTACCGAACAGTCCAAGTCATATATGGTTTGATTTCATGGGGTCAATCTCTTACCGCGAAGAAGTATTGTTTTCGTCTACCTTAGCTTTCGTTTGTATAAAGCTCCTTTCTACTCCTGCGTACGTATCTCCTCTTCCCATCTTTATCCAATTCTATTTCTTGTTTCTTCTTCTCAAATTGTTTGTTCCTTAGCCTCTGCAACTTACGTGCTCAGTTTCTTTGATTTTTGCGTCAATTACTTCATCTCCAGAGGACTCTCCTGTATTTTTCATTCTGATTCCACTCGTTCAATCCAACAAATTTCGCAACTGTTCTTGTTTGGTTGGAAGGTACGCCGGCAAATATTACTTGATCTAGCTGCTTGTGACCACTATTGACAATTTTGCTTGATTCTGCGTGTGTTTCGTGCTTTTTAAGATAACTTCGTTTGACGATTGAATGTAGATTTAGGGCTTGATTCATCATATGCTGCTTCTATCAATGAAAAGTTATTGTTTGCTTAGTTTTGTATATATGGAGCATGATTCATTTGGAATGTTATTTTTATTTCGCTTTTTGCTATTAAAAAAATCTTTGGGGGAAATGGGTTTAAAGTCAAGTAGTGTTGCAGAAAAGGAATTTTACTGTTTATTTTTAATATGGCCTTGGAGCAGAAAGGAAAATGATGGTTTTTATGGATGCTATGGAATTTGGTTGAGGTTTGATGAGTTGCTTCTAATTAGTATCTTCTTGATTGCCAATCATCATCAATGTGTTGCGGATCCCTGATGTTTGACTAGCATGTTTCATTCTGCAGAATACAATAAATCTTACAGAACATTTGTGTTTTACAGTCATATGGTAGTTGTATATCCAATTTTAGATGGAATCTAGTGGATTACCTTTCCACCCTCGTAATGTCTCCTGCTAATACCTGCACTTGGAATGTGGGGTAAATCTTATTAACTAAATAGGGAGTGATTTAGATTTTAGACTCCAATTTTTGTAAGTTTTCGAAGAGTGGATAGAAACATTTGTTCCTTGAGCATCTTATGGTGGAGGATGGAGTGTAGAGAAATTGATTTAGGTTTTTCTGGTTTGAAGTTTGTTATTTGGTGGATAGTGCATTCAAATTTTTTTTTTTTTTTTTGGTCCTGATTATGGGCATGTTTTTTCTTCTGATCATAGGCTTGCACCATCGTCTGCAAGTGAAGCTAAGCTTCATGGATGATGGTCTTGGGAAGATAAAGGTTCTTCCAGATCACTTTCAAGCATCAACGCCTACTCAGGAATTACGTCAAAACAACACTGCATCTAGTTCACATGCAATAACTGATACTTCATCAAGGTATATTATTCTTTTGTAATGTGCAGGAAGAACAGACAAACAAATTGGTTGAGAAACATTGAGTTGGTTATTAATTACATACCTATATTTGCTGTTTTAGAATAGGTCTGATAGCCGTTTCTGGGCTCGTAGAAAATTTGGAACTGCCGCTTTCATGTTGAATTTGTTTAGTTTTCGGGGGCTTCCTTGGAGTTATAGCCCAAATGGTCAAGAAAAGGTAAATCGAATTCCTCTGATGTGCATCTGGTATTGATGAAACTCCTATATTTCCTGAACTGATCAATGAGTCTTTTGCAGGTTTCTCTAACTGCCACAGAAGTTGGGTCTCTACGATCAGAACTTGCTGATTTAGAAGAGAGAGAAGCGCTCTTGAAAGCTCGGTAAGGTTGCCTTGATATTGTCTTTGGCACTATGATGTAATATGTATGAGCTATTCTTGGTTCTTGGTTCTTGGTTTTACATAGATTGTTTTATGTACCCAATTCAGAGTAATGAAGACACCAAAGGCTGTGTGCACTCATACTTTTGAATCTTCAGTTTTGAACTTGAGTAGTAAAATTTCTGTTTTAGGTGTGTGTGTTTCTTTTTGGTGCTCGATGCGCATGTAATACATCAAATAAATTAACCCCCCTGCACGGTTTTAGCTGAGACACATTTGCATATATTTCATTTTTTAGGACGGAAATCAAAGTGGTGTAAGTGCTCATTGTTATCTATGTTGTCTGTCTCTTTTCAGTACTAGCTACACACGCATGCAGCATATCAAATAAATGAATTTCCCTGCATGGTTTTAGCTGGGACAGGTTTATATATCAGATCTTTGCGAACTGAAAACAAATTAGTTTAAGTGCCCTTTGTGTTCCATGTTATCTACTTGTCTGCATATATTGTTCACTTGCCCTACTAGATTAGACAAAAATAGGATGATCTTTTACGTCATACATACTGCTAAAGCTGCCTGGCTGTCCTTGTGTTTGTGTGCTAGCTAATGCGACGAACCAGGATAAAATTTCCCCCTCTTTTCTCTGTAAACTCTCATTGCCCATAAATTTCGCTGTCATTGTTAAAAACTCTTCTGTTTCACACAGGTTGGAGCATATTGATCAAATTTTAAGGTCTGCTCGCCTGTCTGGCTACTTGTACATTCGAACTGTTAGTATCTTTCACCACGCACATTATTTTATGTTCATTACAAATTTCATCAATGGTTTTCCTTATATCGTTTCTCTAATAGAGATGGACAGCATTACCGGGAGAACCTCCCCCAATTGATGATACTGATGTTGATGACTGGCTTCCTCGCTTCGCTGTCCTTCAAGGGCCTTGTATATTCTTCTATTTATTGTCCACAGGTAATTATCTTAATCCAAAACTCCTTTTTGCTACGTATATAAGTAGCATCCAGATTATAGTGTATATAGATTATAAATATCTTTAGATGTACTCTCTCTCTCTCCCTCTCTCTCTCTCTCTCTCTCTCTCTCTCTCTCTCTCTCCATACTGAAGGCTTGGGAAAGTCAGGCCTTAGTAATACCTAATTAAAAATAGAGAACACAACTAGCTGCATATTGACAAGTGATGTCTGGTCCATGGTTTTAAGTTTTAATTTGTTGGTCCTGACCTCAATCAACTTTAAGGATATTGCCAAGATTGGTTTGTGTCATTAATTTCCAAAACCTTAGAATTTATGGTTACTGTGTGTTCTATAATTCATTCAAATTTCGATTCATTGAATGATTATGGTGAATTCGTGTCTGCATCTCCCAAAAGAAAGGGTCATTGTCTCTTCATTATGACATCATATTATTTGTCTAAAAACTGCTGAAATTGCATCCTTATGCAGATTTGGCTCCTCAAGACTCCGCTCTACTCTCTGATATTGTTGAAATGGGTCGTCTTCCAAGCATTATACGAGAAGATGGAGAGACACGGCATGCCTTCTATATGTTAACTCGTCATGGACTACGATATGAATGCTCAAGTAGTTCTAAGATACAGGTAAGCTAAGTACCTTATCATAAGCTTTGCTGATTTGAATTCTAGGCTACACATATATGCTCTGCTTGAATCCCATATAATGAATAATTATTGAAACACTTTTCCTTACTCAATATATCATACGAACCAACAAACCAGTTTAAGAGATATGTTGATATGATCCTTTTGCAAATCCCGGCTCAAATGTAGGACAATCGGTCTCATTAATTTATATTATCCCTTGGATGAGAAGTGGCATGCACATTCATATTGTGTTTTTGTTTCTTGATTCCTCAGGTGGATTCTTGGTTATTGGCCTTACAAAGTGACTGCAAATTGAAGTGTGATACAACAGTACCCAACGGCTGAGATAATGGAAAAGCAATCTGTAAATAAGTTGAATTAGTAGTATGATCTTCTGATCTGTCATCGCCAAATTTGTTCATTACATTTATGTACATAAACGATATTCGATGTGAATGAATAAAAGCAACATAATTTAAGATGCATGACTTTAATTCTTCTTGTTCTGAACTCTTGAAGTGTGTCGTTGAAGTTTTTGCAGAATATAGAGCTTTGCCAGCAAGAGAGGTTGAAAAAAGCTGCTGTACCAATCATTTTGTTCACTATTTTGATGCTCATTAAATTTAGCGAATCCACATTCTTGATTTGACCATGTGGTATCAAGTTTGGTGGGAACTTTTATAGTAGTAACCAAAATTCAACCTTTTCAGTGCATAAATTATTACTTAAACATCCGGAAAAAGCCAATGTTCCATGAATAATACTTTTGTTTTGTGGGGTCGTATTATGGGGTGTGCATCGGTCCAAACTCAGACCGGAACTGGACCGTAAAAGGTACGACATATACACATGTTCCTTGATTCTTCACTTTATTAAGAATGAAGCAACTGTGAATCATGATACACGAGGTGGAGAATTTTCCTTGGGTTGCTTTCTCTCCACGAAAGATCCAAATGTACACAACTGATCAACATTGTGAGGGCCTCACAAGTGTTGTTTTTAAAATTTATATTGCTATTTTAAATGTGTGTTTTTGCACGATAAAAAGTTATAATAAATGATAAAATGACACCTAATAAACAATATATTATTAAGAAAATAAAAAATAGAAACTGATAGTTAGTTTTGGAGGGATGAGAATGAGATCACATTTCAGCAATCTGTTCCCTGCGGTTAGCGTAACAGGGTTTGACTGGTCACTTTAACCGCAACACAGAGAATCCATCTCCATCTATCTAATCTTCTTTATATACTTCTCACTCTCCATCACACTCTCATTTCACATCATTCAATTCTTCTCTACTCTCCACCTGAGATCCAATATGAGCTCTCACATTTACAGATCTGCTTCTAGAGCCTCCAGGTCTATCCTCTCTGCCTCCAAGAATGCTCGCCTTTTCTCCGGTAATGTCTCTCTCTCTCTCTCACTTCCATGCTCATTACTGTTTGTTTGATAAATCTGTATCGACATTTTCGTGTTTTCTGTTGGCGATTTGTTTCGCTTTTCTATTTTTTTCATAATTATTTGAGCTGCAATGCCGATCTCTGAATTCGTAATGTCTGTTTGTTTTCCATTTTGGAGAAATGGAAACGAATTGATGGCGGATATTTATGATCTGAGTGCTTTCATGTTTAAATCTGCGATCGTTAATGACTTAGTTTTGAATCGCTACCGAACTCGTGTCGAATTGATGATCGTGAGAGAATTTTGTGCTCTACGTCGTGATTTGTCCATAGTTTTGCGCGTGGCTTTTCATGGTGTATTCTGTGTATGTGATGCTTTTTTTGGCATGATCCATACGAGCATAATTTAAAGGCACTTTGCATCGGTTTGTAATACTGTTCGAATAGAAAGTAAAAGCAGCATTTCCTCTTTTGACTGTTTGTTATCATTTTTTTAATAGAAGGGCGAGCTGTAGGTGCAGCAGCTGCAGTTTCATTAAGCGGAAAGCTTCCATTTCTAGCTTCGGCTTTTGGGAGCACTGGTTCTGGAAATTCTTCTAGATCATGGATTTCAGGAGCACTGGCTCTCCCTGCAGCAGGTTTGGAACATAAAACTCTTCTATCTACTATGTATTTTGATTTGTTTATTATTATTTTTTTTGAACCGTGACTTTTATGACTCGTTTATGTATTAAAAATAATTGTTTCATTATAAAGAGTGTTTTATTTTTGAGGGGGAAGAAGAGGATATTATTTGAGTTCCAAGACCTCTTTCTATGAGACTTATATCTGATTTGGAATTCCCAGAAAATGACCCTGGCAAGGTGGTGTTCAATGTTTCAGATTTGTAGGCACTAATTCATATTTTGGTTATAAATTACAACTAAATATTGCGTAAACAGGCACTTCACATAAAAACAGGCAGATCAAAGTGTTATGCATGCTGAATGATCTCTGTTTCTTTTGCAGAAAAAGTATCTTCATGCTGTCTGCAACAGCTCTTTTGATTGTACAAATAATATGAATAGAGCTGTTTTTCCACTGATACTAACTTTTCCTCTCTTGTTTTATTTTCTTTTTCTATGTAGCTTATATGCTTCAGGATCAGGAAGCACTTGCTGCAGAGGTACTTTGAATCATCATTTGACCATGAAAAGTTCATCTTTATTGTTTATTCATGTTGAAAATCTACTTATGCATACTATCTCGGTATACAGATGGAACGCACTTTCATTGCTATCAAGCCTGATGGTGTGCAAAGAGGGCTGGTAAGTAATAATGTTATTTATATTTGTTACCATCCTGACACATCTCCTATTTTACGTCAATGCAATCAACTTAATGAATTTAGCAATATTTCTTCTTTCTATTCATTCACAATTCTCTGGTGTGTTACTGTATTTCTTTAATTCAATACACTTTCTAGGTGGGAAGTGGGATGTGATTAGTATCTTATCTGAGACATATCTGTTTTCCAGGTTTCAGAAATCATATCTCGTTTTGAGCGGAAAGGCTTTAAGCTTGTGGGCATTAAAGTTTTGGTTCCTTCAAAGGATTTCGCACAAAAGCATTATCATGATTTGAAGGACAGACCCTTCTTCAATGGACTGTGCAACTTCCTTAGCTCTGGCCCAGTTGTTGCCATGGTTAGAAGAACCGCTCTCTGATTCATTGTCTGACAAAAACTTTCAAGGTATCTGACCATTGTTTCTGAAATTTTGTAGGTCTGGGAAGGTGAGGGAGTGATTAAGTATGGTCGGAAACTAATTGGGGCCACTGACCCACAAAAATCAGAACCTGGAACCATCAGAGGCGACTTAGCTGTAGTTGTTGGAAGGTATTGGTTCAAACTGAAATACTGAAGTGATAATGTGTCAATGCAATGATCTTAATAAGGCGTCTGTCTTATTTCAGCATGAAATGTGATCATGTGCATTATTTGCTATCTAATTATTGTTCTGTTACGTAGAAATATCATCCACGGGAGTGATGGGCCAGATACAGCCAAGGATGAAATTAAGTTGTGGTTCAAACCAGATGAGTTGGTCAGCTACACGAGCAATGCCGAGAAGTGGACCTATGGACAGAACTAAAGAATGTTTTGTTTTCAATTCTTTTGGCAGCTTAGATCGCCCACATGAGAAGGGGTAGCATAATCGATTGAGAATAATAAACTTGTCTTTGTCAATGGGAGCTCGGCGACATTGTTTGCTACAAACAAGCAGGAAAAATTCATATTTTGAGCAATAATTTGTTTCACCTCCTTTTCTCTTTGATTAGATTGGCTTTGAATTTAGAATATGGATGCTGTCCAATATGTTATGAAGTGGACTTGGTGAATTTAATATCAAATGATTCTTGCCCCTCTTGTTTTGGTATTTGATGTTGTATGGAGAGGATTTCTAGTCATGACTCAGAGATGCATCTTGCACTTGCAGATGCTAAATCTGTGAGTTTAAGAACACTTTTTATTCTTCTGTGAGCCTTTTTGTTTGAGATTATTTAATTTTCAATAGTTATTATTTCGATAATGAAGTATTACAAGAAAGATGAAACGGAATCATAACATTTTCTAA
The DNA here is from genome assembly GCA_036897545.1 of Pelargonium fulgidum. Classification (NCBI taxonomy): domain Eukaryota; kingdom Viridiplantae; phylum Streptophyta; class Magnoliopsida; order Geraniales; family Geraniaceae; genus Pelargonium; species Pelargonium fulgidum. Next base: position 14,522 of record JAYMTE010000908.1, read on the forward strand.
AAATGTACTCTTATTAATAGAAGATAATTTGTGCATGATTTACTTCATTAGCAGACTTCTCAAAAGAAAACTCTAAACTACGGATTTAAACTAAAAGATAATATGAGATCGAATGCACTGTAATTCTCCATTCAAATTGCACCACTAGTATCACTTGAAACACATCCAATTCAATCACAATTTTTGCTCAACATGCTTAATCACTCATCTCAAAGCTTTCATAGGTTGAAATTGTCTCCAACGATTTCGGCTCGTCAAACCCTTCCCATGAGCTATGACCACCCCCTGTCATCACCACCCAGACCAATCTCTAACAACCAATCAATCTTTGAACCGACCTCCCTAAAATGAAATAAGAACCTTGTGAATAAATAATAGAGGTAATTATAGATGGACCCATTATGACAAGTTTTCATTTCAACAGCTTTGAATTAAGTTTTGTAACTTTAGACTACCCTATCCTTTGTAAAGTTCATTCCATCAGTTATTTAGAACGAAAAATGTCATTTAATGTACCATGTGCTCTGCACATATTCAATTTTTTTTCTAAATGATATAAATGCCCTTACTTTTGGTCTTCTTCTTCAATGGTTGTTCCTAGTTCTTGTACTCCACCGAAATATGCATATTTCCGCCGGAATATGCAGAATTTCGCCAGATCTCTTGCCGGAAAAGAGAGAACTTTTGTTATGTTT
>JAYMTE010000909.1:0-15212 GCA_036897545.1 Pelargonium fulgidum
CATTTAAGCGTCATGCCCAGAGAAACAAGAAAATGCACACTAGTACTCAAAGTAGCCTCCTCCAAAACACCCTTGGTTCCAGGAGTGGAAATGAAATGAAAATGTAGAAGATGGATTTTAGTGTTTTACTTCGTCAGGGATTTTGATTTTCATTGGATCGCCCAGATAGCTAGCTACTAAACCCCTCAATGATACTACGAGTGCCTAATGTTTCTAAGAATCCGACATGAAATGCAACATTTTCCAGAGTAAGAAGAACCAAAGAGCCAGAGCATACACCTAGAAACCAAAATTATAGCTATGGAAGAAGTGGAAATCAACCAAAGAGCAGTACCTCTAAATCGATAGCCATAGTCTCAGCAACATGACGCATAATGGAGTGAACGAGCTTGCTCTTGTTGTACCTCTCCTCGCAGGCCTGAATATCCTCCTCGGAAACCCTCCTCTTGCTCAAATCGATGTAACCCTTGTCCTTGTCAACCCTGAGAACCATGACGGGCTCGATGCGGCCAACCTTGATGAGACTGCTGACGCTTCGAATCCGACGGCGGGAGAGCTCGGAGAAGAGGATCATGCCCTCGATGTTGTTGTATTCGAGAAGCGAGACGTACGCTCCCATGTCGGCGATATTCTTCACCTGGATCATCACCGCCATGTCGACCTCCGGGTACTTGGCCTCGTACATGCGGCACTCTAGATTGGGCGTGTTGGAAGCCATTGTCGACGGCGACGACTGGACTCAGCAACAATTTTCTTTACGGTTTCTCGGGAAAGTTTTGAGGGTTTGGTTACAATTTTCTGAGCGGTGAGCTGGGTAGTTGAGTTAGGGTTTTGAAGAAGGTTTTGAAGATTGGGTTTGCTAAACTTTTTTATTTGTCCAAAAAATAATATTCTCGCCTCACGGAGTCAGATGCACAAAACGGCCGTTTAGTGATGACTGCTGAAGACAAGAAACGACAGCGTTTAGGCACTATACAGTATACACTTTTTTGTTGTTTCGACCACAATGACAATTTTACCCATACTCTCATTTAAATTTTTTTTTAAATAATCCATAATGCCCCGTACTTCTTGATGCGACCTAACGTGAATGGACCTGTCAACACGATTTAGAGCAACACAACACCCTCATACTATAGACTCAACTCGATGCCACCAAATACACATGAACCTCCTAAATTAGTTCGACTCCACCCAATGTACTCAAACTTCTGGTTGCAACCCGAAACGGCCCAACACGCTTGAGTTTACCTCACGAGACCTCTCAAATAGCCCACCAATTCAGGGGATGACCTTACCTATAGATCACGTTTAGATTGGTGTACTCTTTCGAGAAGCTCCAACGTCCTCCAAGTGCTACACACGCCATCGGGTAGACTTACTCTCACAATCGAATTGAAGTTGATGGCTTACACCTTGACCTATGGAAATCATATTTAGATTGGTTTGCACATTCTTAAGTTGGGAGTTCAAGCTCAAAACTCAACCTAGAATTTCAAGTGTTCAAACACAAGTTTGATATTCTAATTTAGATTAATTTTGTTGACCTCGTGTCAAAAAAACACAACAATCAACTGTTTATAGATCACTAGGTCTAAAGAAAAAGTATATTTAATCTATATAAACAATGTAATGTAAAATATGCATATAGCTTTGTAATGCTACCTAAATTTTTATAGGTCACTATGTCTTTCCCGTTAGTTATGAGTTCAAGTCACCTATAGAAATCTCGTCAGAGGTGGATGCTAAGCCTTCTAAAAGAAATGGCCTTTGAGTCTTGACTTGGCCAAGCTCCTCGATACTCCTCCAAACAAACAACTTAAAGCGAGGATGCACAAAACAAAGGAGACTCATGAGTAAAATCAGACTCGTATAAAAGTCAAATCCATACACTTTGCATCCGAAAAATTGTTAGGTTCACGACACATATACCCCACCGGTCAAGTCACTCTCTACTATGCCCAGGTTTACACCTAACGGTGGCGCTTGACAATTTTTGGAGATAGAACCCAATCCCTGGCTCCCGCTCACTAGATCCAAGCCAATAATCCGATGACCTAAACTCAAATCACATAACCTCAACATTTCACCCTAGCTCGTGGACAGCAAAACTATGTTGTGCCATTGTTTCGAGATCACATGCTCTTGCTACATGTGTTGTATGCTTTGGCATGCATCTGTGACGCGTAACAAATCTCATCTGCTGTTTGATTCTCTCTCGCGAGCAATGGGTCAGAATTTTGAAGATGCATACATGTATTTCGATTATTGGAATTGATGTCAAAATTTTGAGTATAAGACTAACTTCAGCAAAGAATTGATACTGGATTCTAAATAATCAAGGCACTTGTTATTGTTAAATCGACATTTTATGCTATTCACATTTCTTACTCAGATGAATTTACATACGAGATGTCATATGCAATTAGCAGAATATAGTGTATGCCATCTTAACTGCCAGCAAATCACCATAGAGGTTCCATCAGAATCAAGTCCCAAACAATACGAGATAGGCTCGAACAGATTGAGTAGATGTAGTCCAGTCCGTTTGACAATTATATATAATAGAGTTGTCGTTATAAAGTGTCAGTAGATTACTTTTTCAAGGACAACAAGCAGTATTGCAAATCATAGACTTGAGTGAAAGAGGTGAAAGCAACAATGATTTACAACAAACTTCTATCGTGTATACAACAAACCGTCAAAACATTCAAAATCATCGTCAGAAGCGATTTTGTTTATACGCAAGAGCTGATATTAGCTAAGGACTAGATTATGGAGTTCCAAGTTCCAACAAGGGAAAAAAAATGCTAGACTCCATTCTATTCTCGATAAAGAAACTATAAATCGGCTTTGTTGGAAGGTGATGTGTCACTATACTCAAGAGCAGATAAAAACCAGCTGAAAAATGATTTCTTACTTGACGGCTTTTGCTCTTGCGTTACAGTGCAGAGCGAAGTGTAGTCATGCTTCAAATGAGGAGCAACTATTCTTTCCTGAAAGCCAAAATAAGGCGTTATAGAATGACCGTTAACCAAAAAACTTATTTTCAATAAATATTTTGAGCACTTATTGTACATTACCTTGAAAAGTTCAAATGGACAGAAGTCAGTATTGTTACATCCCTGTTCACGCAAGTGCAAAATTTTATTATTCATGAAATGTATATAAAAAAAGAGAGAAAAAGGAGCTTCCTGATAATATGCAGAAGTAGGGGCTTACAGGCATTGGAACCGGGTGTTCATTGTGCAGTACTTGCACAAAGTACTTGTTTGAGGACTTTGCTGGGCAGCTATACAGAACCAGCATGTTGTTCCCTGCAAATGGGGCCACAGCGCTGCCCATCCAATTTCTCTTCTGGGGCGGCTTGGGAGGGTGCTCCAAGGGCTGTTCTTTTTGTATTTTCTGGAATTCTGAAAATTGCAGATGATACAGACTATTAAGAAGACATCATATAGCAGACACCACAAACAAGGTAATAGAATTATGCCTTCCAAGGGTTCACATCTAAACACACATGCGGAAACACATTTATAAATACAGAAATAAAAACTAACCAGAGCCTTCAAGAAAGAGACCAAGCAGACATGAAAATGGCACCACTGTTTCTGCATGTGCAAATCTAAGTCTAGCTTTTTCGTAGCTGCCAGGGACATGTTTCTCTGCAACAGTACAAGACAAATAAAAAGTTATGCCCCAATACCTTTGCAATCGTATCACTTTAAGAGGTCATTGCAAGCAAGAAAAATTGGACCAGATTTTATTTTACCCTCTATAGCCTTGATGGCTTCCTCCATTGACTGAACAACATCTTCAAGCAACGGCACTCCCATACGATAGTTGAGTGATTCACCATAACCTTTTAGAATAAAGGCCTCAAGATCATCTGTCCATTCCAGTAAAGCAACCTAACAGGTACATATATACAATGCAAGTTAATAAGCATGACATATGTGATTCTCGAATTACATTTCTTAATTAGCACAATAAGTTTTACATTTCTTAATTAGCACAATAAGTTTTCTATATATGAATATCCATTATCTCATACAACCAAGGATACAAAAACCCCATAAAAAAGCATATTTACCCTATCCATTTACATAAATAAAAAACACTAAATAAATTAATTAAACAGTTTACATCACTTCTATCTAATTTGATACACCTTAGCAGTTGTGCATAGCTTGTAGACTCATTATAAGGAAAAATTTGCAGAAGCATATGACTAGATAACACTAATCCACCAATCATATGTATGTTTTTAGACCCACGTACCTCAGAAGGGAGGAAAAGACCACAAGCTTGATCAGTTATTTCCAATAGTGAAGCTTCCTGCCATAATAAAATACCAAAATTAGAACTGCAAATAGAGTCATTCTCGACTGAACTCTAGTTAAGAGGGGAAATGATTAATATATCAGTGAAAAATAAAAAAGACATTTTGTAATCACCTGCTTGCAGAGAAACCAGAGAGAAGCAGTTTCTTGCTTTGTAAAGTTAAGTTCATAGCGCTTCACCAATGCAGAGGTAATTTCATCTAAGATAGGTTCCTTAAGTTCATGGACTGAAGGTTCCCGATTTTTTTTAAACGCCTGTATTAACAAATAAATTAAAACAAATTTATAGCAGCTCTGCTGGCATAAAAATCCATGCTCAGGCAAAAATTTCCTGTACTCCAATGACTTGAAATAAATAACAACCTCCACCTTTAACTAAACTCACAAAAGATGCATACCAAGAATGACAAATTTTCTCTCACAAATAGAACAGAAGAAACATGAAATCATACATTTTCATTTATTTGAAAAGAAGACATCATCTTCAAGGAAGAACAGTACACAGAAGTAAATGCAAGTTGGAAATATCATAAGACAAAGGCCTAGGCAAAATTGATGCAGAAGATGATGTGAGAAAGAGTTTACTAAGGGAAGATATTGTTTACTGGATATCCTGAAACAAAGAAAAATTTGACAAAGAAGAGACGCATTTGCAGATGCAATAATAATTTTTGTGCAAGCTAAAATAATCATGTGTGCCAATTATGCAGAGGTTCTGAGGACTAGGAAACTCATGAGTCATGGATGACTAACTTAATATATCATATGTATTTCTCTTCAGTAGATATTCATAGTGTTGCAGATCCTGAACACATTTACAGAGTAGGCTCAAGCATATTAAAATTTAACACTAGTATAAAAGATATAAATATGGACATGCATTTTAAATTTTGAAAGAAGGGACATCAGTACCTTATAATTTTCACAGCAGTCATGAAACCTCAGCAAAGTATCACTTGCCCGGCTTTCACTTGTAACGGCAAAAGCTCGATGCTTCCCTGGCCCTAGAGTTCCTTTCTCACTGAATAGCCCAATGCCAAATGCCACAGCACTAGCAGATGCCCGAGGAACCTAACCGATTGAAAAGAGAAATCTATTTAACTTCATGAAGTCCACACATACAACTGAAGAAAAGATCATTATCCTAGTAAGAGAAAGGTATATAATTGATGGGATATTTAGACATTCACACATACAACCTTAAATGGTGTAGCAAAAAGCAGAGCACATATCATAAAACACCAAATTAACCCTGACATAAATACTACAACAAAATCAGGTTGCCACAAAATTTCACAAGTGTTGTACCTAATTAAGAAAAATAGACAGCATCCTGCTAACCTGAGTTGCCTTTATCGTATATATGTCTGGGTGGTATTCATCCTCGAATAAATTTGGAAACCTTTCTCTGGTTCTTATTCCAAGATGATATAATTCTTCCTCTCCTTTTTTAATCAATTCTCCACCCTTCAACTTTCCTTTCCAGGGAGATTTCCAACCTTGTAACCAGGCAGGAACTTTCTTAAGTGACAATTTTTTTTCTTCTGCATTATTAAGAAGCACTTCTAAACGAGTAGCCAAACTGTCTAATTCTCTCATTCGCTTCTTGGTAGGTGAGCGAGTTCCATGCCTTGCCTGCAAATGCAAAATCATATATACTTTTAAATTTATCTTTCTTTTTTTACTGATTTATGAAGCATGGTTTTTAGCTTTTTTATGACACTTCAATTTACATGTTTTCTTAGAGACCCTTGGAAAAAAATTTATATTAACTTCCCAAATAACATAGAAATGCAACTAAAGATGAATTATAGCAAATGTAAAATATAGCAGTTGTCATCTAGAAGATTCTAACTGCTTCATCAATCCGGACTTCCCTATTAGACCATGTTGTCTCATGAAAGTGGATAGAATAAACCATAGATGTAAATTGTATATCAACAGTACATAAGAAATATTGAATGCCAGATTCAGTTAATTGACCCTGACAAGAAGATGCCCAGCATGCATCAATGATTCAGCAATAGCTAAGCTGATCACTAGGGATGTGTGTAAACAGTTAATCCCTGAATTTTCTTGCACTGAAAAAGTATGACCAATCTGCTCTCGGAGATTTGGTAATTGAGGTTATTCCAACTATAAATATAGGCATTATATCTAGAACTAATGCTTAGTCTGTTCTCTGATTTGGCAAATTTTGAGACATATGAAGGACAACTCAGCATAACAATCAGTTTCATATAGGCACATGCAAGATGTAAAGTATTAATGCAACAACTGATGAAGTGAAAAAAACAAGAACTATGGTGATACTTTAACCAAGTTGTAAACCTGCTTGCTCTTCGGATATTAGTTTTATGTCTTTGTATTTTTTACTAGTACACACTTTGAAATTTATTTATCAATATACTATATTCATGTTTGCTATGATATTAGTAAAAATAAGACTGTAAGCAAATGTGCATTAGCAATAAGAAACAAAGCTGAAAAAGATACCACAAGATTTAAGTGGATAGGAGTACATCCACTAGGTATCTCTGAGGGAACAAACGAATTGTCAGCTACATCTTTAACAACACCATACCTGCACAGAAAGAAGTTATAAACAAAATAATAAGTAGCCAACAATACAAACCTCATGTGTGCTCCAATTTTGCAGAAACTCAACCATGCTTTCACGAAAAAATAATCAAATTGCTGGAAATGTGACAAAAGCTCACAAAGGCAAAAGCCGTAGCCTAATTTCCATGCATTATTTTATTTAAAAAAATTGAATCACATTTCAGTTGCAGATATTGTGGTCTGTAACAGGAGCTCAAATACAGACATTACAAAACGAGAAATTAAACATTACACATCCTGTTCCTGAAAATTCACCTGCCGCTAAACACCGATCGTTTCAGTTTTGAAATGGAAAACCGTGAGCATAAAAGTATCGACGCACACGAAAAAAATCAAATCAAAGTAATTCTTAAATCACAAAACGGATTAACCAAGCGAACCTCGTCACGGTGGAGAGATGTTGCCGGACGTCGAAACCTTGTTCGGCGGCGACTGTAAGAGTGCACAGAACCAAGATCATCACCAGAAGAGCAGCCATGGCAGCCTCCACCTCCACCTTTGTCATCTTTCCTGAGAAAATAAACCAAAGAAACAAAGCAGAGGAAGGAATATATGCTGTGAAACGGTGCCGTACGGAGGTTCGCACCGTCGCGGTCTTGTCTGTCCCTGGTCTGGTTTACGAGAACTTGTAAGACTGACAAACCGTAAAATCAGACGGCTATAAGTTAAAGATCATGAAGCTGATGCATCGATTGCTATTGATGTAACACAACCAATCTCTAGTTGCCACGTGGCAATAAAATTTAAATGGGCTGTTCGGCCCAAAAGCTATGGGCCCATTAAGGGTCCGATTCAGGCCCAAAAGGAAGCCCATTCCGGCCCAAGCGTCACTAGGGTTTGGAAAGGGTTATTATTGAGCTTGCTCACTACTGAGCCACCACTTGACAAGGAGGAGGAGAAGAAGCAGAGCAGAGGAGGCTCAGCTGGTGCACCAGAGATCGCCGAGCTCGAAACACCAAAATGGTTCGCTCCAAACCTTCATTTGCTTTGATTTGTGTTTCTTTTAGCGCTTGTTCGATGAATAATTTGTTTGATTTACTAGATTTTTTGTGATTTCGCGATGATATTTATCTCCATTGCTGTTTCTACATTTGTCAATGTGTCCTCAGATTCATTATACAATTGCGGTTGATAGTTTGTGTCTTTGTTTCGTTTCGATTTCCGATTTCAAAATGCATGTTACTCGCAGGTCTGGGATCATGGACATTACTTCATTTCTGTGTTTAATTTTTGTTTGTATTGTAGATTCATGTTGAAATCCCGAATACATAATGCCGCGAATTTTTTTTCATCTTTTCAAAGCATTGTTTTGATATGTATTTTGTATGCCATGGTACCTAATTGTTTTTGCTAGCTCGTGGTGGGAACAAAAAACATGAGATTTGGACATCTCACTCCATTGCTGGTTCATTTATACTTGTATATTTTCACCTCTAAGTTCTATAGATAATTAAAGGATTTAGATAGTGTCTGTGCTATGTTTTTAATCTGAGTGGGATTCAAGAATTTCCAAATCCACTTTCATGACCATAAATTGTAAACCAAACATGAAGAATGGGAACCCTATCCTCACTTCCATTCCTGAACAATAATTGTGATCCAAACTCTACCTTCAGTGCTTCATTAGCATTGCGGCTGTGCTGAATTACTTTTGATGATTGAGGGTAATGAGTATATTGATTTGAATTACTAATCTGTGTTTTGATAAGTTTATTAGCATTGATTTGGTTGTTGTTAACTATCTTATTATGACTATAACAGGCAAGAGGGTTGAAGAAGCATTTGAAGAGGCTCAATGCCCCCAAGCACTGGATGCTTGACAAGCTTGGTGGTGCATTTGTAAGAATTCTAATACTCATTGCTCTCTCTCTCTCTCTATCTTCTCTCCGCAGTAGCTGATCTGAACTTTTTTCATCTAGGCTCCCAAACCAACATCTGGTCCTCACAAATCCAGGGAATGCCTACCATTGATCCTCATTTTGAGGAACAGGTTGAAGTATGCTCTGACATACCGTGAGGTCATTGCTATTTTGATGCAACGGCATATTCTTGTTGATGGGAAAGTAAGGACAGATAAAACCTACCCTGCAGGTTTCATGGGTATGCATATCCGGCTCTTCTTACATGGTTACCTTGTTCCGTACAAGTAGTTTTTTTTTTGTTGTTGTTGTTTTAAATTCATATGGTAAAGTCATATTATACCGGACTATTCAACGGTGTCGCATGACAATCCATTCAACTTCTTGCAGCTGTGATCAAGAATGAGATTAATTGATGTTAGTATAAATAATTTGTATTCAATGATGTTGCATAGTCTCTCAATTTCCGTTGCTAAATGTTCTTCAGATTTCTAGTTCTTTTGCAATGTTTTGGCCATAAATAACTCGTGTCTTGCAAATACTCTGCATTTGGCAGATGTTGTGTCAATTCCTAAAACCAATGAGAACTTCCGCCTTCTCTATGACACCAAGGGCCGGTTCCGTCTCCACTCAATCAGAGATGAGGAAGCAAAGGTGAGATAACCTTACATGTTCTGTGATAACTTTTTTTTCTATTGCTATGGTTTACATGCTTATGTTGTGTAATCTTGTTTAACAACACACCTTGTAGTCCTGTTTGTATCTACATGGAAATTTTGTAGAGTATAATTCAACCATATCTTGTTATTTTTTTTATTTTGTTCAGCAAGAGTAATTTATTATTAATAGAATAAAAGTGTTCTATCGTATTTAGTTGGTCAAATCAACATGTGGATAAAACCAGCATGCTTGTGCTATTTCCCTTTGATGAATGACCCTTTTTATATTCTGCTCTAAAATGCTGAATTAGGAAACTTTGGAGTTTGTAAATGTAGATTGATTGACCCTTGTTATATCTGGTATATAATGCAGTATCATGAAACTGGGGCGTTGTTTGTAAATGTAGATAATTTCAATGTCCCATTTCCATTTTAAGTTATTCTGATGTTTTTTATTGTTTCTCCTCAGTTCAAGCTTTGCAAAGTTCGCAATGTGCAATTTGGACAGAAGGGTATCCCATACATCAACACCTATGATGGGCGAACCATCCGCTATCCAGACCCTCTTATCAAGGCCAATGATACAATCAAGTTGGACCTAGAAAGCAACAAAATTGTTGACTTCATCAAATTTGATGTCGGGAATGTGGTCATGGTCACTGGTGGAAGGAATAGGGGGCGTGTAGGTATACTCAAGAACAGAGAGAAGCATAAGGGAAGCTTTGAGACAGTCCACATCCAAGATGCTATTGGGCACGAGTTTGCAACTCGTTTGAGCAATGTGTTCACCCTTGGCAAGGGGGCAAAGCCTTGGGTATCGCTTCCTAAAGGTAAGGGTATTAAGCTTACCATCATCGAGGAGGCCAGGAAGAGGCTCGCTGCCCAGACCGCTGCTTAGATCATCATCCCAAAGTCCATCCCTAACTGTTATGCAGACTTGTTTGATGGAATATTTTGTAGTGATTTCCTGTTAGCTTGTGGATTTGCACCCAGTTTTGTTGCTTGTTTCTTTTGCTTTATCCTAGAATTTTCATTGTTGCTAAACCATCTTAAATTTTATGGTATGTTGGAGAAATTTTTACTTTTATGCCAACTTTTTATCATGTAACACCAATGTATGTGTGGGATTATTTGATAACTGAGATGTGTGCTGATGAGCATGGTTTATTGTCCTAATAGGTCTGGATAATATGCAGTTCAATAGAAGTTTTAGGCACATTTGGGATATTTGGACTAGAGAACATGTATGGAGCTGCAAATTATCCACTGAGTCTGACAATTACTACAGTTGCTGTCCCCATGATTTGTAATTTGTCATTTTCTTTTACTCAAAGTCTTAAAATTTGTGTTTTTTAGCGAATCAGTGTTGTATATTTCTCCAACATCTCTGTGTTTGTGTTGTCAAAACAAGGCACTAAAAAGTGTCTCCAGGATCCTCATTCCCTCCACCTTTACTTTTATGGTTCATCCTCCACCTTTACTTTTATGGTCCTATTCATTGGATGACCCAGCCATACAAGGATTCAATTGAGAAAAAAATACTTCTTCAATGTAACGTGAACAAGTGTCCGGCCTCTAGAAGTCTCATGGATCTTATCAAGTGATGGCAGGGACCAAATATTTTATAGGTTTATGGTCCTAATCCAATCAGATGGGACCACATATCTTGATTAAACAAATTTATACATCCTAATGGGGACCAAATTGACTAATGCAAATTTGCAGACGGCCGATGTAAAATGAATGGTCATAAACCTATGTGTCAATCCAGAAATCATACTCATTAACCATATCACATGGTGACAGTGAGTGCTTAAATTGGGCAACTGTAAATGACCTATACAGATTCCATAGATTAGTGCATTATAGTTTTGATTAGAAAAGAGAATAAAGTAACATAGATTTTAATAGATTGAAAGACACATCCACATTGATAAACTTTAACAAACTTGACAAACTAGAACCTTAAATAACATAGTAACTTACTGTCTTAAAACTAATCATCAACAAGACTTCAGCTAATCTAAACCCTCAAGTTATCTAATTGAGGGAAGTCCTAATGCAAAACAACACATAAAACTAAAACCCTAAAAGAGTAAATCAACTATGCAGCAGCTAAGCTTCCTCCAGCAGCATCTTGTCGAAGTGCCACGCTCCTGAAAATCCATCAAGAACATAGTTAGAGAAGTCAATTGATTGATAAGCAAGAAATGCACAAATAGAATGGAAATTGTGAGCCCTACCGTGTCCTTTGCCGACTCTCCTCAGCTGAGCAACATATTCGGAAATCTTCTTGATTGCTTCAACCTATAGAAGAAACAAATGGCAAACCAAACTCAATACACTTTATCGATTGAATTGAACAATGAACCAAGTTTTAACAACAATGTAAACATAACAACTGCGCTACCTGCTCAGCTAAGAACTCGCTTTCAACATAATCAGCCAATTGCACATCATTGTTCCTATCCGCAACCTATTGTTTCAAACACAATGTTACTACTCAATTGTTTGATCAAACAATAACGATAATCAACAATGTTAGGAGCAAAAGTATCTTACTCTATGCAAGTTCAAAAGCTTCTCATTAACTAGCTTCTCCAGAGACAAAGCAAGCTCCATTGCTAAACAAAACAGAAGGAGCAACAAGAAAAGCTTATTACCAAAGTGAAATTTTAAACAATCAAAACAAATGTGTAGGCCCAAAACTCACCATACAGAGCATCTCCTTTTTCAGGATGATCAAACTCGGAAAGAGGCATCACAATGGACTGAAGCTTCACTTTCCCGCCTCGTTTGTTCTGAGAGTTAAATAACAATACTTCATAAATTGTAAACACATTTCAAGCTTCTAATATCAGAAACCACCATCAATAAAAACACAAATATAAACAACCAAACACCTGGTATTTCATGAACGACTCAGCATGGTCTCTCTCTTCTTCACTCGACTCCTTGAAAAACCTATACACATAAAAATTGAAAACCACATCAAACAATCATCCAACAAAACTAGATTGAACACAAAAAGTGGCAATTTTTCGAAAGCATTACTTTGCCAGGCCCTTGAGCGCAACATTGTCTCTATCAAAATACGCAAACATAGCATGGTACACATACGATACATTGTACTCCACACTGCAAATCCAAAAAAATCATCAGAATCCACCAGAAAGGGCTTCACGAAATTGAAGGAACAAAAATCAAATTCTATCAAAATCGACATTCAAAACAAAAACGAAACCAGAAACCGACTTGATCTGCTCGTTGATCGCGGCCTCGCACTCATCGGTGTACTTCTGGCGAGCGAGCGAGACATGCGGAGCATTGGGGACGAGACTGAGCTCCTTCTTCACCTCCTCAAACGGCTCGAAAACGACGCCGCTCAGGGAACGGCTGTTCGGCTCCTTGGAGGCGCAGACAAAGACGCCGCCGCCATTTCCGGCGGTGGAGAGACGAAGATTCGAGAACAGAGCAGCAGAGGAGCTCAACGGAGCCGGCGAGAAGGAGGTCGACGAAACAGAGGACAAGAAATTGTTGTCGCCGGTGGGGAGCGAGAAAGCAGGAGCAGATTTGAGAGTGAGAGACATGGTTGTGTGTGTAGAGAGAGAGAGAGATTGGAGATGGTGAAATTGCAGAGACTTGGTTTGAAGATTAGAGGAAATGGAGGGTTTTTATATGTGGGATTGTAGTTATTGGTGTTGGGGTAGTGGGCGTGTGGTTGGGAGGTGACGAGGAGTGGGCGCGTGGCCGACTCGTGGTGGACATAGTTGCAGTTTCTATGTACTGATTATTAGCTCTATTTTTTATTTTTTTTTATTTTTTTGATTCAATGTTTTTAAATTGGAGAAAAATACTGAATCATTTGAAGATCCTGTTTCGTGAATTCGTTACTGGTTTGATTTATTTATTTTCGTGATAATAATTTAAATAATTATATTTAATTTATTAGTATATTTTTAAATTAATGTCACCAATATTACACGAAATTTACTCACATATCCAATTTAGTACACTAAACTTTAAAAAAATCAATTTGATACGCAAAATTTCTATTGTAATTTAATTTAATACAATATACTAAATTTATGCAACGTACCAGTTAAAATTTGATGACGGTGTTATGATGCTAGTGTGGCATATTTGCTTTGATTACATGGAATAAATTATTGACATGGCAGTTGAAATGAAAAAAAATAAATAAATAAAAAGTCCATTTTAACCCTATTCATTTGTGTTTGTAATTTATAATATGTCTCGGTTTGATTTATACAGGCATAAATTTGAACTCAAAGAAAGAAAAAAAAAAAAGAAGAATATAAAATAACACCAATGTTGTTGTAACTAAATTTTGTGACAACCAGATAAAAAAAAATAAATTGACAACCACATGAATGTTTGTTGTGAATTGCAAAGATTTGAATTTATTGGTAATGGTATGGATTTGCAAGGGCAAAAAAGAAGAAAAGTTTATTGAATGGCCATGTCAATAAATTGTGTCTATATTATAAGGCCATGTCAGCATTTGTATCCATATCATTGTGCCACGTCATCGTAATAATGACCATGTCAATAAGGTTTAACGTTTTAATTAATTAGAGATAACTATATGTATCAAATTGAGTTGAAAATGAAAATTTTTAAATTGGTTTTTTTAAAGTTTGATGTACTAATTTGAATATGACAGTAAAATTCGTGTACCATTGATAACATTAATCTTATATTTTTTTGTGCATATTTAATTTAATTTAATTGTGTTGATATTTAGTACTAATTTTTTACCCCAGAATTATTTTAATCTAACATATTCTGAACTAAAAAATAATTATTTTAAAATATTCATTTACATGTATGAAAGTACTTTAGTACATCCTCAAACTCAGTGGTTTATGTGAAGTACGAGATGTGGAACTTTGGTCTAACCTTTTCTGGATGGGCTCCAAGCCTCCAACAGGTCCAAAGATAACAATTTGTGTTTGCTTGTTGTGCTCACAATTGTGTGTTGCATGACTCAATAGGAACACAGCGTATTTAACGTTATAAATAAATGAATCGTGTTAATATATGTATATGAGACGATTGACATGAACACAATCTAATACATTATGCATGATACAACCGATGACACGACACTATCCAATATGTTTGACATGACACGACAAAACACAATATGTATGATAAAACCAACACATTTGTCACGACACTGTAGAACGCGTTTGGCATGACACGACCAAACACAATTAGTTAATATGATTAATTTACAATAATACATTTTCAGGCATGTCATGTGTGTCACAACATGATTGATTAATCGTGTGAGCATATTTTGGAGACCCAACATGAATACGACAGATTATGAAATGTGAGCCCAAACACGTTAATTTTGTATTGTGCTACGACATGAACAATTACGGGCTCTAAACTGGCCAATAAGTCCAGTTTGATGCTTCATCGATCATTGTGATGATATATAGATTACTATTACACAGATAAATGGGCAGTTCCAAAACCATCTCAGTTCTGTTTTCTGATAAACAATCTGCATTATGGAAATTTGCTTTTTTTTAACAGTCTCAGTCTTTAGCTATGAGATACAAGTGATTATTCAGGCTCTTTTACTATTTTAGGTGACCTATGCCAGTGTTGCATTCTGATCATGAATCTAAGAGTTTAACAACAATAAAATCATGGTTTTTGATCACGTTTAGTCCCTGAACTATCCGTTTTGTTCC
>JAYMTE010000910.1:0-15209 GCA_036897545.1 Pelargonium fulgidum
GTTTGAGAAGGCCCGTTTCTTCGAATCATTTATACACTCATTGATTGCACTCTTGTACGTTGCACATACAAGCAACTGAAACATCACAAAAGCAAATGCTGATTTTACTTCATGTAGCTTTTCTTCAATTTTTCCAGGGCAATTAAGAAAAGCATTAACAACCCAAGTGATTTGGTGTCAAGAAGAAGGAAAGTTCCTTATAGTGCTCTCGCTGCCTGGAAAGCCCAAAAGCTTTCCTGTCTCCCCCAGAGTATCTCAGAGCCTCTGCTAAGTTGTAAGTTGGCTGTTACTGATCCATGATCCCCATATGGTTCAAGAATTTTGTTCAATTTTAACCACATTATCTGCAGGCCCTTCAGTTGAGCTTAGGTTGCTGTTCTGCAAAAAGAAATTAGAAATCCCAGAATCTATTGAAGTTGTAAAAGCTCCTGAAGAGTTTCCAGAATCTGTTGAAACTGTAGAAACTTCAGCAAAAATTCCAGAATCTGTTGAAACAGTGGGAACTCCCGGACAACTAAATGTGCCACAATCTCCACCTATTTGTGGATTTATAGAGGAAACACAAATTGCTCCAGAAACACCTATTCGAGAAATACCATCATTGAGATCAGTTGAGCCTGCCAGAAAGTCTTTCTCCATCAACTCTGATGGAGTAAGACCTGCAAGTTTGTGTGAAGGTACAGAGAATGATATGACGCCATGTGAGGATCAAGAACATGATATCAACCTGATGAATGAGGTATACAAATGCTTAATATAATTAGTTTTATGATGAGCGGACATTTATTATGGTAGCCATATCACATCGACATGCACATGGGACAGTGTATCAAATACACGTGAGCTATGAACTTAGTTGTAATGACATATCAGTATTCAACTTTCTTTCAATATTCACACACACACACAAGTAGTGTTACCGTAGGTCTTATTTATTTTTTAACATGGTAAGCTTGAACTTCACCGAATGAAAGGTCCCGAGCAGGCATGTATATCAAAGCCGGCTTTTTAAAGTTATACAATATAAGCCACTGGAATTGGTTCAAATATTACTTTTACTTATCCCTATTTTCTTTGTTGTTGTTTGGACAATGCTGAAGATTAACTGATTATGCTATTAAGATTTTCCTCTCCCCTTTTCACTGCATCAGGAGATCTCTTCGAGATATAAAGATAACCAAGAATTGGGTAAGAACATATTTTTCATTGATCTTGGGCGCCTAGCATGATATTACATATTTCATGGTTATGCCTCACATGGAATTCTTAACTAAACCTTTTATTGACTGTAGATGTATCACCAGGAAGAACTAGGTAAAATGATAGGGCTTCTACATTTCTTTTCTCCTTTGTATTAAATGCTCATTCTATCACTTTTTGCCAAATCCGGTTTCAAGTGTTTTTTTATTTGTTTATTACAGAATTGCGAGTATATTAAAACAAAGAACAGAGAATGAAACAGTGAATTTGGCACAGATTCTAATTGGGAAAACCAGGAAAGACGGCGCAAATCTGTTCTACGAGATACTGGTGTGTTCCTTTATGATATTTCCAATAGATGGAGGGGGTTTAGAAACATTGGTTGAACCATGCATACAAGTATCATTACTTTGTAATTGCACCTTTCTCCTGCCAATTAAGGCTGGACAATATCGGCTTTTTTATTCTCTTTTTGAAACAAACACTTATTCAGACTCTTAGAACCTTATTATAACTGTTCCTGGAAAATAATGCAGGTTTTGAAAAGTAGAGGATGCATACTTGTGGAACAAGACTGTGCTTATGGAGATATTCACATTCAGAGACTCCTGAAATGGTAACAGTCCTATGGAGCTCATCAAAAGTTGTAGCTTAGGAGTATTTATTGCACAAAGATAGTTAGTTAGACTCTCTGTATATACTTAACCACAGCCATGCCAATGAGAACCATACATGTGTTTAAGTGTTAAAGTATATGCCGAGTTGGCCAAGGCATATCATATGGACTAGCTTCTTTTCGCTTCTTTTATACTTTCGGCTGATGGGAAGAAATGACCTTTCTATGCTATTAGATGGATTGTCAAATTATGATACAACAGCCGGTTTTTTGATAGAATATATGCACCGAATGAAAGAGCATGGAGATAGATAACAATGTGCTTTCATTTCATCTAGCCCTTTCATATGCTGTTTTTATCTATTGATTCTCATCGGTATACTTCTTTTGCTAATTAATATCAATTTGAATAGTAGCTTGTAAAATAAGAGTCAATATTGCAAAGCCTACTGGAAGCTTGGAAGTAACACTGAGTGAGAGAATTCTCAAAGCAGTTTCCAGCAAGATTTTGTCACAACAAAGTGAAGCATAATGCATTGACCAAACATTTGCAGGTTATTGAGTACAGTTTCACACCATAGAATGTTTAACAAAAACATCTACCTTATAGATTTTACAAATGCCAAAGGTGATTAAGATAGAAAAATTCGAAAAATTCTGCATGAGCACACACAAGTCAAGCAACACGACAACTCGACTTCCTAAAACTATAATTCTTTCTCTTGTGAATATAAGTTCCTAGTCACTTGAATATCCATCATCTTTATCTTCATGCTCTGCCACAATCTTCTCTATAAACCTCCTCCGTTCTCCTTCGATGACAGATTGTCTTGAAGGATCACCCCCACTTTGGCCATCATTAAGCACAGGATCGGATTGGCAGAGAACCAGAGCAACACCTAGTATTTTGAAAGAATGCAGAAACAATTTTAAATACGGCACAAGACATTAATAAAAGGTATAACCAAAGGCTGTAGGTTTGAGATATTAAGATGCCAGGTACTACCACAGAACTGCACCACATGATACTAATGAAAAACTAAGGAATCATGCAACAGAACTAATATTCTTCTATGGTTCAGAGACATGATCCAGAAAAGGAAAGAAAAAAACTAGAAGCACAATTTATGAGATTAACAAATCCATAGTGTTTAAATATGAAAAAAAACAGTTGTAGGTGAAGGAGAAACAAAGGGTTGGACGTTTTTGTAAAAAAATACAGATAAATTGGATAGGGTTGGACGTTCTCCCTCAAGCGCTCGTATACTCTTGTTGTAACAAGTTCAAGAGCTTCTAACTATCCCATTTTATGTATATTGTTGGTAATTCATGTATAACTAACTATTAACTAATCAAAATGGAAAGTGGACACTCATTATAGGGCATAAAAAAACTAATAAACTCATGAGAAAATTATATAAGTTACATATTTCCACAAAGACGAACCGGTTTTGTTTCTCAGAGATTCAGAATATATCCATGGTTTATACTTATCATACATAACACATGTTGGGAAAAAAGAGTGCATTTTTTTGTTAAATCAGAATAAGATGCTGTGAAATACGTGTGATATAATACCTTCGGGTGTGCATCTCCGGCCAAAAGTATGCAAGCCCACATAATTTGCTTTCACTGCACCGCTATTGTATACCAAAAGGGTCGGAAGATTTTGATCCGGGTAGTTGGGAATGCAGTCTGTCGATATTATCTTAACAAACTTTGTAGCTGGATATCTTTTCGCCAGTTCTTCCAAACATCCCATCAAAATCCCGCACTGTTGGATCCTACGATAAAAAATCAGAACAAAAATAAGCATGCCATATATGAAATGAACCGCATCGGGACTCAGCAAAATAATGGCATAAACCAAATGCGTGAAATGCTAGTACCCATCCTTGTAGAGAATCACAACAACCCAAACATCAGGTGGAGCTTGAGACACCTCCCGAACAAAATCAGATCCCGAAATGGGGATAACGGATCCAAACCTTACAACTTTAGCCTCTTCTCTCAGCTCAGTTAACCTCTTCATCCTACAAAGACAACCATACAATTGAATATTAACAACAACGCCAAATTCAAAAAATCCTAACTAATAAATCGTACGTACAAAAAATTACACTCCTTTAGGTTCAATATAGTTACAAAACTTCAATTTAAATGAGATAGCAAAAGAAAAAATTAAATCTTTCAAGCCAAACAGACACATGAGCAGACCAATCTCTACATTAGGCTTCAAATTTCTCTACTCAATTTCGAATTCACTCGATTTGCTCATCTGAGCCCAAATCGGATCGGAAGAGAAAATGAACACAACCGAAGATGCAAAAATTGATAACCTGTATTCTTGGAGGAAGCGGTCGTCGTCGAGGTCGTCTTCGAGATCTTCGAGCTCGTCCTCGTTTTTGCTATCGATCCAGGACTTGTCTTTGGGGATGGAATCGGGAGCGGGAGTGAAGGGGTCGGGCTTGAAGGATGGGGATTTTGGCGGGAGGTTACCGATCTTCCTTTGAAGATCGTCCCACTGCGTCGATGCTCCTTCTACATCCTTGTACACAAAGTGGTAATCCGCCATTTTTTTCTTCTGTTTCAGTTTTCGGTTCCTTTCACTGCTACCGGCAAAGAATGTCTTTCCTCTTTATTTTTGGTTTATATACTCCCATTTTTAATGAAAATAAAAATTAACTATTTCAAACCGTTGAAAAAACTAATAATTCATGTAAATGTAAATGGGACCATGTGGCTCCATTAATCTCAATAAATAAATTATGATTACGATTTGGAGTATTTTCTAAATAATATGGAATCATCACGCAAATTTTTATGTGGTATTGTAAAATACATTACTTTTAAAATTCTATTTCACCGTTCTTAACTGACTTCTAGCTTATTCTTAAATTTTTGTAAAGTAAAATTAATACATAATATACAATTTTCATAACGTAAGAGAAATGTACATATTTGTTAACATTTAACGATTGATCATAATTACTTGCACTTTTCAATCACAATGTGAGAGAAAATATATTTTTTTTGTTAAAATTAAAAAAGTATAAACGATAAGACAGTTAAGTGCACTAAAAATTTAATTTAGTAGTCATGTGTTTGTGGCAATATCATAGTGATAATTTGTGCAGTTACCCTTGAGAATATTAAATACGAATCCCAATATTTCTAAAAACATGTACAAAATTTACAGTTTTGCACACGTAAAATCAAACATGTTTACCGGTTCCAATAAATTTGTACACGTCCGGCCAAATTTATTTATTTTGTGTACTAGCTGATATTTTAGGCTCATTGAAATATATAAAAATATTTTTCTTTGCTCAACAATTTGTTTGGTATTGTTGCATGAGAGAGCTCAGATTTAGGCCCATAATAAGCTACAGCCCAAATAGAAGCCCATCCAATTCCATATTTAGCTTCCTTTTTTAATAGCAGAAGTGCAGAACAGAAGTGGTGGTAACGCGCCGGAGCATTGCACAGTGAAGTGAAGCAAAAAGGTGAAAAATTGGTCGCACTCTTTTAACCTTTCTCCAAAACCAGACGAAGAAGAAGAAGAAGAAGAAGGTATGGGTTCGGTGGAAGCAGTGATCACCCAAATCCAGGGCCTCTCCAGCAGCCCCGGTGACATATCAATCCTCCACAACATACTCAAACAAGCCGACGACTCGCTCCGGGCTGAGTCAACTCGTCTAACTCCGTTCCTCGACCAACTCGACCCCTCCATCCACTCTCTCGGCTACCTATATGTCCTGTAAGTCTCAATTCACTGTCTTGACCGCATTAGGGTTTCCAATTGACTGTCTCTGTGGCTTTCGCATCACAGAAATCTGGTTCAATCAACTTCATGATTCTCGATTTTAAGGGTTCTGTGTATGTGTAGCTTCAGTACTTTTGTTGTTATCAATTGTTGCTTTGCTATGCCTGCTCTGCTCTAGAGTGTATTGGTGATGATTCGTGAGTGAATGGTCTAACTTGAAACGAAGTGGAAGCAATTGAAAGAGATGCAAAATTAGGAAGGAACCTAATTTGTTATTTATTAATGAAACTGAGCAAGTGGAAAGAAAATAAATTGTTTTCCGTATTGTGAATATACTGTATTAGGTATGTTTGTTTATTGGTTTTGGTTCTCATGGACTGCCAATCACAAGCCTCAAGTTTTAGAATTGTATTGTGTTGGTACATTATATATTGAAGAGGTTTTGAGAAATAGAATTAATATTGGCAGTTAAGTGAAGGAGGGGGAGATTCTTTCAGATAATTTAAATTTATAAGGTAGCTAACGTTTTGCCTATCCATATTTTGCAGAGATGCATGCACATCTTGTCAAATATCAAAAGAGCAAGCCAATACAGTGGTTCTGTCCATTGCCAGATTTATCAGTTCTTGTGCTGCAGAGCAGATTCGCTTGGCGCCTGAAAAGTGTATTTTCTCTTACCTTTTGTGTATTGTGCTCATTTATATCCTTTGATAGACGCACAGTTGACGTCAACTGGATGAATTTGCAGTTACCACCATTTGTAAGAGGTTAAAGGACCAAGTAATGCTGCTTGAAACCCCTATACGAGCTGTAGCTCCAATGTTGACTGCCGTTAGGAAGCTTCAGACTTCCACAGAACATTTGACTAGTTTACACCCAGAGTTTCTTCTTCTTTGTTTGTTAGCAAAGTGCTACAAAACTGGGTTTTCTCTTTTAGGGGATGACATATTTGAGGTTGATCAGCCAAGGGATCTTTTTCTCTACTGTTATTATGGGTAAGTCACTTTAGCTTTGTATATGTGTTGTAACTTTCTGGGAAGTATGCTGTTTCATTTGACCTTCTCATTGCATTCGGAATTTGCTTTCTTCAAGCTACCTTCTTTCATGTGTGGGATCTGTTTATGAGTAACAAGCTTTAGTAATTCATATGGGTAGAATTCCATTTATCCAAAAAAAAAAAAAAAAAAGAAATGCACACCCATTGTGGTTAATTTATCACTTTTTGTGTTTTTAAATTAATGACAGTGATTTTCATTTTAACATGGTTGTAGGGGGATGATATGCATTGGACAAAAGCATTTTCGCAAGGCACAGGAGCTTCTGCACAATGTTTGTATTTTTTACTGCCCATTCACGTGTATAGTTGATTTTCCATCTTACCTAGAAGATAACTATTACTGTATTTGGCATATCTTGACTGCTCATTGCTAATTTTCCAGGTTGTCACTGCTCCAATGTCTACTATGAATGCCATAGCCATTGAAGCATACAAAAAATACATACTGGTCTCACTCATTCACCAGGGACAGGTATGCTGTTGTATTACAAGGGTGTGGCATTGAGATGGTATTCCACAAAGAATGCGTGGTTAATTTATTTGATAGTTAGGAAGCACTGCTTAATAAAAACAATTATTCAGTTATGATTACATCCCACCCCTTTTAGTTGATTCAAGTTTATTTTGGATTGACTACTTCAACATGATTGATAGTTTTGAAGAGTAGAAGAAAATCATAATCAGCATTAAATCTTTCAATTTGACATTTGAAACACTCTAAAGGAGAAGTTTGGACTTAAAAAGGAGTACTACTGAAAATAAAACTTATAAAATATTGTTAATGTTAAACAATGTATATATGCATCTTCTTGGACAAACTTTGGCTTGGCAATCTGATCTGCTGCTTTTTACATTCATTTTCTTGAGATCTAATCAGATTATTTACTGCATTTCTTGGCAGTTCTCCACAACTCTTCCTAGGTACACTTCTTCAGTGGCACAAAGGAATTTGAGAAACTTTTGTCAGGTAATTTCTGTGGTACCCTTCCACATTTATATATTTCTGTTTCTTTTGGTTAGGTTTTGTTCTCATCTATATGAACTTATTTGGTATTAGTACTGGTGAATAGTTACCTTCCACATTTATTTATATTTTTATTCTAATGATCTAATCTCTCTGGAACAGTCCTACATTGAACTGGCGAATAGTTATAGCACTGGGAAAATTGCAGAGTTAGAAGCCTTTGTCCAGACAAACAGGGAGAAATTTGAACATGTAAGCTTGCTGTGCTACAGTTTAATATGTGTGTGTGTTAGCACTGTTTGAAATGTTCTCATCTCCATGACTCTTGTGATATTTCTTCAGGACAACAATCTTGGACTGGTTAAGCAGGCTGTGTCATCCATGTACAAGCGAAATATCCAGAGATTGACCCAGACATACTTAACCCTTTCCCTCCAAGATATAGCCAACACGGTGCAACTAAATAGCGCTAAAGAGGCAGAAATGCATGTTCTTCAAATGGTAGTTTCAAATTGCAGCTTGTATTATGGATTCTGCCCCTCAATTGTTGTATTAACTGATTCGGTGTATGTTTAATTTTAGATCCAAGATGGTGAGATATTTGCAACCATCAACCAGAAGGATGGCATGGTTAGATTCCTCGAGGATCCTGAACAGTATAAATCCTGTGACATGATTGAGCATATCGACTCATCTATTCAGAGGTATACACACTATTGCCAATACATTCCTGATAAGTTGCACATTAATGCTCATTACATACCCCCTATAGTGGCCATGAACTTTATTGTCTGTATCAGTATAGTAATGGGTTTTAAACTTTCCAGTTTGTTCAAAATGCATTATGTTAGCGAATAACTTGGAAGTGTTTATATGTTATTTGCCCTATGCACCCTTCAGGATAATAATGCTTTCAAAGAAGCTGACTTCAATGGATGAACACATATCATGTGATCCACTTTATTTAGGGAAGGTTAGCCTATTTCATCTGTCAAATTTATAATTGCTTAATTGGATTGAACTATTGACCAGCATTCTAACCCTTTAATCCCTTTTCAGGCTGGGAGAGAGAGGCAGAGATTTGACTTTGATGATTTTGATTCCGTACCACAGAAATTCAACATATGAAAAACAAAACCCTGAACACATCGGCTCCTTGTTGTCTAAAGAGATGGGAAATTTTCTTTTTTCTTTTTGTTGTTTTACTTCCAAGCAGTGAATTGGGGATTTAAATCCTATCAAAGTAGTTATCATTCTGTAATGAGCTGTTCATTCAGCCTTCAACAAAGAATTAAACGATATCATTCCAAATTTGGCGCTAGTGATGCAAATTTGACACAACAGTGTATTGTATACTCATATCGTATAAGTTACTAGAAATTTCCATTTGGCTGTGGAACGACGGGAAGAGTTGAAGTTTGTGTAGAAAGTTTATGTCAAGATGTCTCGTGTTCTGTGATGCATGAAGGCAAAACAACATTTTTATTCCCAACACTGAGACATTACATTGATTTTCTATACACACAAGTAAACACAGCATCTTGATCTTCCGTTTTTATCAGACATTTCAAATTGCCAAATTCAAGTATGGAAAATAATTGTGGAAATGAGTAATGCCATTGAACTTGAAGAAAATAATCACCTCCAACCAATGTATAACAATCAATTAATCCCTCAAAACTAGACTTGACTCACTAGCTGTTGCTGATACAACATGTACAGGGGAATTCCCCCAAGGAATAAAATTACAATAATCAAATTTTCACTCGCTACTATATCTATTAACTAATCTATCAAAATAGAGCACACAAAAAAACATATTGCATCACATCAAACCTCTTTTATGTAAATTAACTCATTTGGCTTTACTGTCTTTGGCTTTACACACCATATGCCACTCTTGGAGCACAGCGGCTTGAAGTGCGCGATGCTCTACTTCCTCGGCGGTCAACTTTGACAGAGTCGTAGGTCCCTTTTTCTCATCTTCCTCGCCGTCTTTCTTTTTCTTCTTATCCTCATCTAACTCCTCTTCCTCGTCCTCTTCTTCGTCGTCATCAGATTCTGGACTCTTGGGTTTTGGTTGGGCTGCCTTTAGCAAGGCTATCCGTTCCATTGATATTCTAAGCCTCTCTGCAGCAGCACTCTTGACTTCATCTTCAGGC
This sequence comes from Pelargonium fulgidum, assembly GCA_036897545.1. Taxonomy (NCBI): domain Eukaryota; kingdom Viridiplantae; phylum Streptophyta; class Magnoliopsida; order Geraniales; family Geraniaceae; genus Pelargonium; species Pelargonium fulgidum. Next base: position 9,766 of record JAYMTE010000910.1, read on the forward strand.
ATGTACTCCACGCCTCCATCAGTGAGGTCGTCCAACCAGCCCTGCAGATCTGATCCAATTTCCTTTGTAATTGATGCATCAGAAGCTCGGACTACAAATTTACATATCATAGTAGTTGTCTCATCGCCAAGGTCCACATTTCTGCTCACTTCACTGGCTCCAAAAATCATCAAGCCCAGAAAGCCTCCATACCAAGTTTTTGCAGCATAGCATAACTGTTCAAGGACAATTTGAAAATGTTTTAACTTCATAAAGAGGATAAGGACCCAAACAATGAGATCTAATTCCAACAACATAATGTGTAAACTAGTTCCCAGCTATTTCTTTTTCTGGCATTTCAACAAAACTTAGAGAAATTTTTTTCAATAGAAGATATTTGGGTACATTAACAAACTCCTCCAAGTAAGTTTTATTTTCAATCACGTCAAAACTCAAAAGTGGGGGCAGTTTGACAAGCTAAAAGACTATGTACCGGTTCATTATAACTTATAAGTAGCATGTAAATACTAAATATAATGAGTGAGAGGTCAACAGTTCAAAGATTAGGAAAGGACAGTAAATTCTACCTGAAATCCTGCCACTGTTCGGATGATGTGTGAACATACTCTGTGGAAAGGCTTGGAAGCCAATGATTTCAGGCCACTTAAGAAAGGAGAGGATCCATACTGCTGTGCAGCAGTAGCCATAAACCCACTTCCCTCATAAGTATATGTACCAGTGTACTCTACTATAGCAGGTAAACTTGGCCATAGACGAAAAAACTCAACAGGTGAGATTTTATGAGGCAAAAGAAGCTCGGTTAGTGGAATCTTGTAAGGCTGACACCTCAAAATCACTGGTTCTCCTAGTTCTGGCCTCAAACTTCTTTTTTGTTTAATGATTTGAGCGTCCTCTTCAGAATAGTCACCTTCATAATCTCCTGCCCCGCCACTTCCATAGAATGGATAGTACAAGACTTGAACCCAAAGTGCACATCTCTCAAAATGTGATACACCCACTGTCACACTGCAGAGCACTGGATCCTAGATAAATATAATCAGGTAAAAGGGTCACAAAATGTCATTCATAAATATGATTATTTGAGACACAAGAACATCCTGAAACTCGTATAGCGGTTTTAACTTTCAATACAAACTAAAAGCAAAAATAATGGTGATGCTATTGGGGGAAGAAATATAAAATAATTGAGATATATTGCATGTGAAGGCAGGCACAACATATCTCTGTGGGCAAAAGCAGGAAAGGATACCTGGGAAACAAGATTCCTAAGCTGCCGAACTGCTTGAGGAGACCCGTCCATAAAGTATAGTGCACCAGATAACCCCACCCTAATGTCTACCCGGTTCAATTCAAGTTCAGTCAAATTTAGAACCTGCAATAAATTCATTAATGAGTGAGAACATCGACATAAAATTGCAATCCAACTTTGGTAACCACTAAGTGAAAAAGAGCCTTGACCTTCAAATGCAGAGTGACCCTTCCATCACCTGAGTCTGCCAGATGATATGCTTCAACATAGCAAGGATCGCTACTGCCAGTCAATGTATATGCAGTTGGAGGAACCTTGAGTAGAGTTGAGTCAACTCCTTTAGTCAGTAAAAGTGTTAGTTCACTAGGGTCTGGCCTCCAAAGCTCTAAAATAGCCTTGTGAACCAATTCTTCCAACTTTCTATCTTGAGCTGCAGATGCTTCATAAAACTGAACAGTTAGTTTGTGGTGGCTAAATGGGTAATCTCCTCTGGCCTCACTTACACCAGCCCACCTGAAAAGAAACATTATTGGAGCAGAATACAAAACTTTGAGCATAAAAATAAAAAGTTTTTTAGAAATTTTTATTTCAAAAAAAAAAAAAAAAAAAGATACGGATAATTTTTTTCATCCTTAGCATTAAATGTTTATAGTTTATATAAGGGTAGAATTAGTTCCAAACTTTTAACTCTCTATAAGCAAAAACGCATATACGGCAAACTATTCTAGTTGTAAGATACAAGGTGGTGATGCTTCATTTCCAAAATCCTAAAAAAATACGCACTTAAAATTTCTACTTTTCTACTCTTAGCCTAATAGGCTTTCTTGAGATGAGCAGCTTGGTTATCCCAGAGGATACATATAGGAGTGCAAGTTATTTCAGTAAGTTTATTGCTCACAAATAATAAAGAATAAACAACAAAAGGTTCAATGATCTAATAATTAAAAAGAGAAACTAATTCTACTTTGTTTAGGCAAAAAAGTTGTCCACTATTCTTATCCTACTTTCCACCACACTACAGTTGGGATGGTGGGAAACAGGACTCAGGCAGGACAGTTCGACCTGTGACGTTAGATCCAGATCTGGATGGACCCTACTTTGATTGATATTCATTCACTAGGTAAATGTGAAGCCAAACCATTACTGCAGAGAAGGATGGCAAATGCTGATGCTTGTATTCAGCAGATGAAACAGAAGCAAAACAGTTTCCTCTAAAATAAAATCAGAACTTCCTATCCGCTTTCATTTACAGATCTATAAGAAAATTTAAATTGCCAACCTGCTTTCTGGATGACTGGTGGCATATTTAATTCTCTGCAGTATCAACTTGCACTGGTGCTTGTTAACAGAATCGGCCAAAGAATTACTTCTAAACTCTTCAAGCTCTTTAGTCAATAACTGGCTAGCCCTCATATTACGTGATCCCAACCGCTGAGCACATAAAAGAACTGCCTGAACATCTTGAAGTCTATTTGATGTATTAGCAGCTGCATCCGTGTTGAACAAAACCTTGTGCATATTTGATATAATAATGTTAAGCGGGTCCTGAGGATCATCAGCTAGAAGTGGATCCAAACCTTCCAGATCTATGTGTTCTGAAACAGCCCAGATTAGGCGAGCACATACTCTTGGAGTATTCACCTATCCAAGATAGAGCAAAAAGAAGTTCAATACCACTTAATAATTAAAACCATAATTTGTTTTTGCAGAAAAAACAATCTACAGATTTCTAGAAAACTGTAACCAAGAACTGCAGTAAGATAGTGGTAAAAACAGTGCTAACAATCTTAACTATATTGGACATTGGACAATATGATTCAGCAATGCAACCCTAATGAACTGATCAAAAGACATAAGTACATGGCCAGCTCACATTACTTGTCAATACTACAGCATTCAACTAAATCACAGGAGCTTATAAACATACAGCCACTAAACCAGCATAATTCCAAATGTAGAATTCATATTTTATTTTCATGAGAATAGTGATTCTGGGCTAAATAAGGAGGTAACAAATTTTACGACGAATCAAACAGAGTAACTGAAGACATAAATGCACCAGTAGTATGCGAGAAAATCAAAATGTGTAGTATTTAGTGTTGCAATTAACATACCTCAAGCAGATCTCTCACAAGTTCACGCTGCAAATTTTGCAACCTTGTTTCATTGAAGATCTGATCCTGTGATGCTCCATCTTTAACTCTCTTTACACCTCCCCTGGTATCATAGATATGGCATAGCCTGACAAGCAACTTCAAATAACAATCAATTGCATAGGTCCGGCCATCACAGTCCCATTTGACACAAGGCTTACAAACTTCAACCACCTCCAAGGCTGGCTCTGTCCAGTTCAATGCACCATAGCCAGTTCCATATGCCAAGGCTCCAATGACCCTGCTCTCCTTGCCTGAGTTTTTTTGTTCGGGCAGAGGAAGAGACAACTGGAAGCAACTCTCCACTAGTGTTGCAACCAGTTCCTCTCTAAACAAGTTTTTACTACTTGTACTATTGAGATCATCTCTTATTCTAGCATCTTCAAAAAGTGAAGCAATATCAGTTCCAGGAACTGGTTTTTGACCTCTTCGAACGCTTTCCTTCGCAAATAGGTCAACACAGAGAGCTGTCCGGCAAATACAGGCCAAAGCATGCATGCGGTCTGATTCTGCCCTCAAGTTTCTCACCATAAGAAGCAGTCTCTTAAACAGAGAAACCTTAAGACAATATATTCAGTTTAGAATGTCAATTCAAGTTCATACTATTTTTGTGGCAAGAAATTAACAGTGACACCAAGGCATGGCATGCAAAAGGTTATTTCTTTTTCTTCTTTGTCAATTTAGAAACCTATATAGGATAAAGTAAAGCTATGGAGTGTGTATAACAAAGTAACATAATGACGTTCCAATAACCTACATACAGTGAACAGATATAGATGGAAAACTGTATCTTACACAGCCTACCCTAACCAATGAATTTTTTTTCTAAAAGACATCACTATATGAAAAGCACACTAGTTGATCTACATAATTTCCTTTCCCTAAAAAAAAGCTTGATTTGAATGCAAAGCCTCATTTGTTCACACAAACATTTCTACCCATTCCATTGTCCACCAAAACCAATAACCCCATTCCAACAATCAAGGAATCTCTATATGTTGCCCAGAATGGATATCAAGTATAGTTCTGGTAGAGTTATAAGAAGCATCGGTACTGAATTTTGCCCTAGGTTACTCCACCATATAACAAGCCTACATTGCTCACTTAACTAAACAAATGAAACAAACAGAATTAGAGAATATGAACCTGCATATGAAGATCGAGGAGGTGCAGATTGGTAACTACAGCCCTTACAATACTTTCTCTTGCAGAAGAAAACTCTTGCCTATCCCAAAGAGTGAGAATTGCAATAATTGACTGTGCAGCCCACTCAGGTTTCCCTCCAGGCACATCAGCCAAGTACAGCATATTGATCCCCACCTCAAAAATCAATGCCGGATCCAGTGAAGATGATAAGAATGGTGCCAAATGCGACACCACATCAGAAACTCCCACAAACCTCTCCGCATTGCCAGAACCCATCAAGCTTCCATTTGCCCCGCGAGATGCTTTTGACAGCTTGCGAATAATCTCCACAGCACCAGAAGCAACCGACTTAACGGCGTAGGCAAGGGGAAAGACCGTCGCCCGGAAACTCTCAACCGGCAGAACCAGCGACCTGGCCATCAGAGCATTACGTTTCTTCCACATAAATTCCACCATGGAAGACACCCAATTGGACCGAATCGCCACAGAATTCTCGCTATCGACCAATTTGTCACCAGCCAATCTACTCATCCTCTTTGAATCGAACTCATGAAAAAGCCTCCCCACGGACTCAAAGGCAACCTTAGAGACGATATCTGACTTGTCGAGCATGTTCTGGCCGATGCGGATCCACCAGTGGGAGACCCTATCGAGCAAATTGACATTGAACTCGCAGAGCGTGACGAGATCATCGCGAGCGAGGATGCAGCCAAGGGTTTCGGTGATGGAATAGCGGAGGTTGTGGCTGGGGCTGTCGAAGTAGGCGGAGAGTTCGTTGTTGGAGTCGGTGATGAGCTTGGCCAGGGAGTAGGAGGGGAGGGCGGCGAGGGAGGAGAGGGCGGCAGCAGTGACATCGGGATCGGGGAAGTGGAGATCGGCGCGAATGCCGGAGCATA
>JAYMTE010000911.1:0-15204 GCA_036897545.1 Pelargonium fulgidum
ACTCCTTCACATCATTATATGGCATGTGAGGTGGAGCTTTTGGTCTGTTTTCTTCGTCATCAGATGATGAGGGAGGATTCAAAGCTATCTCTTCCAGAAAACCAGGAACATCTAAACCTTTCAACCCTTTTCCCTTAGCTTTCTTCTTCCTCTTCATAGCTGGCTCACTTGGCTCACTTGGCATTTCAGCTTCATTTTCCACAGGAGTTTCTGACTGTTCATTCACCACAGGAGTTTCTTCTTCATTTCCTTTCCCCGAGAATAAATCTGGTTGCAATTCAGAGTCACTAACATATACCCGTTCATCATCCAACTCCTCACCCTCCACATCATCTACCTCGTCATCCCCTTCAATGTGATTGTAATCAATGAATGACCACTGCTTCTTACCACATTGAGCCTCGTACTCCTTTTCATCTTCAACTGCAGCAGCCCAATCTTCACTTGACATGAGATTCTCTATATCAGAATCTCCAGAATCTTGTTCAACTTCAACCTGTTTCCCTTTCCCACCACAGTCAACACCTTTCTCATTTGGTTCAATTTCTTGCTCCTTGTTACCCTTACAATCAATATACAAAACGAAATCCCTATTTAATCCCTTGTAATCTTCAACCATCTTCATAACCTCACTGTCACTCTTGATCAATACTAATGAATCCCAAAGCACCCCTCCATTCCCTGGCTTCAAGTAATATATATCATCCTCCTTCTTGTATGTGATCCCATTCTCATCAAACATGGGTCCCAACTCAAAGTAAGCTACAAAGTCTAGGTCCACATCACTCATATAACCCACTTCTCCACCAACATAGATCCTATCACAACCAGTACCTTGAAATTTACCATTGAAGTTCACCAAAAAGGTGACTCTACTTTTGTTACCCATTTGTTTCCTAAATAACACACAGACAAACACAACACCCATTTCAAATTTCAGAAACCACAACAACATTGTACAGCAAAATAAGTGAAATTTCAACAGAGATAATAACACAATCCATGAACACTAACTCCATTCTCAGACATTGTTTGCACAACAAGAAATAACCCCAAACATTGGTTTCTTAAGAAATTCTACAAAACCCTAATCTAGAACTCAAACTGAACTCGATAAAGTTCAAAACTTTGTCCACAACACCACCATCCAAACTACATTTACTATGATCCAACACACATTCATGACGAAAATCACATATTTCTGTTATGGTTATGTTGAAATCAGAAAAACAGAAGAAGGAAACTAACCTCAAGCTTGTAATGCACTTAGTTCTTCGAGCTTCTAGGTCCAGCCACGAACTGAATTCAAGCAACAACTCAGCAACCTCACCAAATCGTCTTCTTCCAACCCTTAGCCTCTGATCATCACCATTGAAGAACCAATACACCAGGCAACGAGACCCCTCAACTTCTTTTACTCTGTTCATTGAGCAATACGACGCCGTTTTCTTATCATTTAAAAGAAGTTCAAACCACCAACGAAACGCACCGTTTCGTCTAACAACGTCGAGGTCGACGTGGCGGCTGATGTGGCTTCTGAGGTGGCAGGTGACGTGGACGTCCATCTGACGTGGCAGCTTCAACCGGCAATAGAAGGTAATTTGGACTATTTTATTAAAAATATAGAGTCAAGGGTTCGAATAGTCTAAAAATAAAGTCTGAGGGGTAACATTTTATTCCACGTAAGTCAAAGGGCTGTGGCACATATTAACCCCACAATAATTGATGATTGTCGTAGTTTATCTTCCTGTTTTGAGAACATTAGATTCTCTTTTGCTTATTGGTCTGCGAATGTTGTAGCTCATGAATTAGTCAGGGCTTCTAAATATGTGTCTTTGGGTTAACGTAGATAGATTACCAACGGTTATCCAAGGATTGAGTATTGCCTTGCATTAATAAAATATATGCTTAGCTTAAAAAAAAAATAACTGTAAACCTAAAACCCAGTAACCACAGCTCGAGGAGGTGATTTTACAGGGAAAAAATTATGTTTTTTGCAAAAAAAAATTACAGCAGTAATAAAGATTTCGGTGTTTAGATTTAGTAATAAACAATAATAAAACATTCTGTTTTGAAATGTACATTTCAGAACATAGATCTCTACCAGACTACCAGTAGTGATTTCTGATAACATAGATTTAGTCAACTTAGAGAATGCAATATTATAGATTAATGACCTAAAATAAATTATCAATATACAAGTAGCTATGAACCAAGCAACTCCATACCTTGCACTTGATACATGATAAGTTTGTAAAGATAGACTGAGGAACTCACCATTCTTTTTAACACCCATGTAATCTCACTAAACTAATTTATTTCTGAACTAATAATCTATTCTACTTTATTTTTCAACATGCACCAACAACCCTAAAAAAAAGAAAAGGATAAGTGATAAAATTCAATATGCAAAATGTGGTTCCATGGTACTTTTTTAAAGCCCTAAATGATATGAGTGGTTAGTATGTCTCCCTATAGTTGTGTGCACATTCATCCCATTCAAGGCTTTGATTGGTATCCCCATGGATTTTTGTTTGCCCAGTTCCACTGATCTCTGCACATCTCGGCGATACCATATTTTGCCCTGACAAAGATACCAAACAACACGACAAAGGTAAATTTAACTATACACATAAATCATAAGAAACTATCAAGGTAGCACTTGGATTAGTATTTTTATTTAAGAACGAGAATCAAGAACTGAAATGAAAATAAGAATAGCTATGAGATTCTCATTGTTTATGTTTGGACTAAAATAAATTAGTTCTGAAAATGACTTAGGAATGAGGTCTCATTCTCATTCACATTCCAAATTGTTTTATCCGTGCAGTGCCTAATAGTCATTGTGGGCATGAGATAAATGAGGATGAACCTAGATGCAATGCTAAGGTTGTTGGGGATAATTCATGCTTAACTAACTTAATTGTATAGAAACTTCTTAATGGTAGGATTTCTAATGTTGTATAGAAACTTAGTAAGGTAAAAGGTTGAACATTAATGAAGCAAAAGAAAAAGGTTTCTCCATGCAATTAAAAGCGCACAATCAGTTAAATGAAAAAGGATCTATCTCAAACTGAACAAGATATTTAGTACAATATTCACAATTACAATAAAATATAAGGAAGTAGGGAAGATTAAGAACATACTTCCAACCAAGTTCTTTGGCAGCTTTTTTTGTCGATGCATAAACAACTGTAGCATCTCCTGGCCTTCTTGGACATAGTTTATATGGAATCTTCTGAAACAAACTACTAAGAACATTAGCATCACCAAATATATGATATGAGTGTGTGTGTGTGTGTGTGAGAGAGAGAGAGAGAGAGAGAGAGAGAGAGAGAGAGAGAGAGAGAGACAATGACCTTGCCAGATGCTTTCTCAAAAGCAGCGATCATTTCAAACACAGATGTACCTTGTCCAGTACCCAAGTTGTAAGCAGTACAGCCTAAGAGAAGAAAACATGTATAAGACATCCAATTGAAAGATGATACATTCATCCAGAAACATGGCAAGTACAATATTTACATGCAAAAACATGAATCCTTCACTACATATGAGAGAGAGAGAGAGAGAGAGAGAGAGAACCTATATCCTTTGTTGTAAAGAGCTTCCTAAGAGCAGCAAGATGACCATCTGCTAAATCCATGACATGTATGTAATCTCGAATCTGTTCATTGTAGAAAATATAAGTTCTAATTAAAACCAAATTTGTTGTTTCTAGGACTTCATGCAGTGACCGGAAAGTCATACCCAGTAGAATGTATCAAATAAAATTCTCAGCTCATAAAAATATGATCATGATTCATGAGATTGGATAATATGAACAATTACAACAGCTCTTATCCCAACCCACTTATGTTTTTTTCTCAAATAGATTATAGATATCACATACCGCAGTACCATCCTTTGTGGGATAATCATGTCCATATACATTAAGCTCAGGTAATCTGCCGACAGCTACTTGTTGAATGTAAGGCATTAGGTTATTTGGAACTCCCTTGGGATCTTCACCGATGTTACCACTCTCATGAGCCCCAACAGGGTTGAAGTATCTCAGTAAAATAATTCTCCAACTGGAATCTGCATTTTCAATATCTCGAAAAATTTCCTCAAGCCATAGCTAGCACAATGAAATAAAAGTAATGTCCGATCAAAATAACTGTTTTACCTCATAAGATAAATTGATGATTGAGATGCAAAAAAAGAAGGTATTTTTCTGTCCAGTGTCCATAAGTAATTACCTTAGTCCGTCCATATGGATTCATAGCCTTCAATTCAAAAGTTTCATCACATGGAGTCTTATCAGGTTGGCCGTATACAGTCGCAGATGATGAGAAAACCATCTATTTTCCAAAAAACCATTCATCTAGTTAGTATCATACAAATCACGAGAGAACATGTCAGTTAACTGAACCAACACAGAAATATGCAGAGAAATGAGGAAATTCTGATTTGATTAACAAGAGACATGTGACATATCTACTTTATTCGAGATGAGAGAGTGTCAACCAGCACCACAATCGCAACACTCCTGCTTTCCCAACTCTAATCAGTAAAACAATACACCAAGAAGACACAAGACTTGACAACAGATTCCTTTCCCCACAAGAACAATATAATCCACTAAGAATGTCATTTCTTTAATGTAATATTAGGTAGCATTTAGATTAGAAACTTTTTTCGGAGTGAGATTCTCATTGTTCACGTTTGGATTAGGATTTTTCTTTCCGTCACGAGAATGACTCTTCCATTCCCATCCTTGATTCTCAATCACATTCCAATTTTTTTAACCCAACCGCTGCCTAAAGAAGTCAGAAAATAATCACATTCCGATCATTAATTACTACACAATAGTCAAATGTGAGAACTGATAAGTAAAAACCCAGTAATGATACATCGGGAAACAGCTAAATGGGCACAGGAACACAGAACAGTCCTAAATCCAAATACTAAGCATTTGAAACACCAATCCCTAGTTCATCATGTTCTAGAGTACTTAAGTTTCACTCTGCAGATGAAAATGCAACCACCGACAACCTTCAGATTTAAAAATTAAGAAAAAGAATCTGGAGGCTCACCATTTTGCAATTATATTTAACCATAGTTTGAATCAGATTGATGGTTCCAACCAAATTGTTATGGAAATATCGGCACGGGAAGGCCACACTCTCCCCAACAGCTTTAAGACCAGCAAAATGAATCACAGCATCAAATCTGTAGTAAAATCCACCAATCTCACTCATCAAAGCACATTTCATCAAAACAAGGTCTAAAAAAAAATTCAAAGCAACAACAGTCCAAAGAAGAACTAAAATAGGGGGGAAATAGAAAAATTACTTCGTCTTAGCAAATAGCTTCTCCAAATCGTCTCTCTTCCTAAGATCACCCTGCAACCAAACAGAACCGAATCAGCAATCTCAAAACGCAACCGATTTCAAATAAACCTAAAACGAAAATTCGAGATCTAGTTGGAGAAATGAGAAATCGAGATCACCACCTGAGTGAAGTAGAGTTTCTTAGAGAGCTCAGGACCGACCATGGCGCGAACTCGTCGAATGGACTCTTCGGTGCAATTATCGAGATTGTCGATGATCAAAACCCTAAATCCTCCTTTGAGGAGCTGAACCACCGTGTGAGTGCCTATGAATCCAGCACCACCTGTGACCAGGATCATCTTCCCCTCCATTTGCTAGGGTTTTTCGTTTTCTCAGATCAAGAATTCGAAGACACTGAGTTTGAGAGAGGGATTGGCAGAGAGAGAAATGGATTTTGAATCGGATTGAATGGTGAATTGAAGAGATCAAACAGAAAAATGGATAGAGATTTGGAGATTCGAAAATTGAATTGAGAAGATTTTTAGAAATCTACTTTACTCACTCACTCACTCAGTGACTGTGACCGTACTTCAGTTCGTTAAAGTTGGCGCGCTTTTTACTACCATTTTTTATTTAATTTTTATAGAATTTTTATTTAATTTCTAATTTTATGCGCATGACTTGCTCTCTTCTCCTTTATTTTTGCTTCGTTTTATTTGTCCTTCCTAAAAGCACAAAACAAACACTTCTGCTACATAATTACATATAGTTTGTAACCAAACTCTGAACTCTCGTTCGAGTCTTCCAGTTGACGGGGTTCGAGTCTTCCCATTGACGATATTTTTAAGTATAAAATAAACTCATTTATCTCATCCCATCTCATTTTAAATTATCCAAATTGTCCACTCTAAACTGGTGATTCCTTGTAATATCGATATGGAGTTTTTTTAAATATATTTGTATTTAATAACCAATATTTCATAAAATCGAATTTGAGTCAAATCAAGTATTTGAATAATTTTAAAATTTGGATTTGGATTTTACTCAATTTATTTGAAATATGTCTACAACTTTTATTTTGGCATTTGAGATCATATGATTTATCTAAATAAATATTTGACTCAAATAAATTAATAATAATCCTTCAAATAAACCTAAATACCCATGATGATGAGGAGATCAGATTGTATAACCGTTCGTCACATCAAATACACAGTACACTACCTCAAATGTACCAATCCACTGATGCTAACACAGAGTCATGAGATCAAAAGCACAAGTATAGTTTCAATCCAGTCCAATCGCATTTCTAATATCAACTTCACTCTACTTACAGACAATCATTTATTTACACACACATACAGCCATACAGGCATGATTGATACAAGCAGACCCTGTTGAAGATTACAAATTTTTACATGATTGAATCTTTTGATGAAATTAACATCTACCATGTTTTACTCAGTAGTGGCAATAAACTTTCCAGAAAATTCATTACCAATTATGGAAGAGCTACTAGCCTATACTAGATTTCACCAAGAGACTGTTATTTTAATTTCTGTGTATGTTATCTTTTTGAGGAAAGGACTGATATTCTTACTTTGATCCATGTATGTCACCATGTCCTCGTCCTGTTTTTCGATTGTTCTTTCTTCTATCCATTTTGTGATGATCTCTGAGTATTGAAGCATTTTATTGCCTGCAAACAGAATCCGAAAGTCAGGCAACCGTAGCATGTGAAACGTAGACCCTGCAGAGTAGTAGTAATACATGTTCGTGTCACATTATGAGACAAACACTACTCAATTATGAGTTAGTCAGCATCACACGACATACTAAAAATATTTAAATACTTCCCCGTCCAAAAATGAGAGTATTGGTTTCCTTTTGGATCAAAGTTGAGGAAAATTTAGTAAGTGTATGACATTCTATCTTATATCCTCATAGACATTTTTGTGAGTTGTGATAAACTCAATAAATATTAACTAATATATTATTGGTAATTATGTATAACCAAAATCCGGAAATAGAAAGAAGACATTCATTTTTTAGACAAAATTGCAAAACAAACATAACACTTATTTTGGGACAGAGAAAATAATAGAGTTCAGAATATCATGACATGACAAGATATTTTTGATGTGTTAGTGATTTTTGACACATGTTTAAAAACTACAATTTTATACTTATAAATGTTGTAAAATGGGTTACGCAAACCGTTTAATCAAATGTGTTAGGTGGGTCAAATGAGTTCAACCCGAACTATTGAATTGAACACTAATCTGCTTAAGTTCATGTTGTGTCCCAATTTACGACTCAAATTACCAACTCTACTACAAAAGGAGGGAAAAAAGACATGAAGCATTTGGATTAAAACTTTTTTTCATCAAGAAAGGGAATTAAGAATGAGAATGGGGTTCTAATTTTCCTACTAAGATGAGGACTTTTTAGTCCTGGAAATGAGTTCTCATTCTCATTTCAAAAGTTTTGATCCAAACACCACCACAGAGAGATCAGAATAACTGAAGATGACATATAAGCCTCAAAAGGGTTGTATTGCTTACCCATGTATCATCTCAAGGTACCAACATAATATCTGCTGCACCAAATTGGGGCTCTGGAGATGCATTTGAAGAAACTGAGCTCCCACATTTGCCTGTGGCTAAGTCCCTTTCCATATCAAAATCATGCTCCAAGCGTCTGTCCAGAGATAAAACAGAAACTGACATCTCGTGCTTGCCAATCGAAGTAATGAAATCTTGGTTCATATTTTCCTTATCTGCAACAACCCTTTTCCAAGTGGAAGATTTTGTGGCATCACCATTTCTGGAAATTCGCTTTCTGATGATGGAAGGAGTGTTTTGGAAACTCATTGCTGACAGTCTCAACATTGATTCTGGACTGCAACTGTTAACAAAGGCATTAAACGAAATGCTAGGAGTAGAATAGCAACATGGACTGTTTAAAGGTTGATGTGTTTGTGGAGATTCATTGAATCCTGAAGAAGCAGCAACCAAATCCTTCACATTGAGAGGCTTAGTACGTTTGCAACCATCCTCCATTTCCTCTGCTTGAAGAGAAGCTAGACGGTCTTTGTTTTTGTTGCTAATTTTGCTACAGTCCTTACCAAATCCAAATGCTGGAGACTTTGATTTGTATCTTTGTGATTCATTTTCGGATCTCAAACGAAGAATTGGACTAAAACTTCTTGGCCTTCTTGGATATTCGGGTATTCTATCAGCAACAAGATTTAGGGGATTCGGTTTATTGAAATGAGATTCGATTTTCATGCCACCAGAGTTAGCACCTTGACTTTGAAAAACTGTCTCATTTGAAGGACTGTGAAGATTGTGCTCTAACCCCATTTTATGGTCAAAGGAGACTGTTATGTTATCTAAGCTCTGTCCCTCTTCTTTAACCTTCGTGCAGTTTGGTTTTGTTTCACAACTGAAGAAACTAGACATGTCGATTGCAGGATCGCAAGGTGAATGTGAATCCAGTTTCCTACTCAGTGTGCAGTTCCAGTGATTTTTAATTGCATTGTCAGACCTGCCAATTATAAGTCAAGACAGTTAGATTATTCCTTTGAATAAAAGGGACATAATTCATCATCCAAACAATGGACAGTACAAATCTTATGATCACATGTGTGTGTCCGTATTCCCATATGTGCTACTTTTTATACTCTGGGCATACCAGCACAATGTTGAACAAACACCAAATATAGCAGTTATGCTTCAGAAAATCTAAGTTCCCAATTTAAATGAGCACATGACAACATGTTATGATGGTTCCATATATTAGGGATACTCCAACTCTTAAAATTTAAACACAGCATTAAGGTCATTTCTCCACTTGTCTCAACAGCAAAAAATCTTTGTAGTGCAAACTCAGCATAATTATTTTGAAAAAAATTATTTTTGAAGAGAATTCTTTCATGGTAAGATGTATGTGATAAAGTTTATACCAGGATATGTTGGTAAATTCGATCTTAGTAGTGTGCTGATCTCCAATACGTACCTTCCAGGAAGAAATCTTGCAATTTCTGCCCACTTGTTGCCGTATATCTGGTGGTAACGAATAAGAACCAACTCTTCTGCTTCAGTCCATGCATCTTTCTTAATTTTGGGGTCTAAATGGTTATACCATCTGAAAATCCAATCATTAGTTTGGTACTTCTGTCAGTCACTCAATGTCTAGTTTAGAAAAGTGCAAGTTTGATGCGTGTTAATTAAACCATAAAATTGTATAGGCTTCAATATAGGCTTCAAAAATTTAGCATCTTCAGGTGCTTGAACTGATTGAGTTAGTGTTCTAGTAATCTGGCTAATTGTTTCTACTGCACTGTATACTAACTTTTATGTGACATGTATGAATACAGACTAAAATAGATTCTGGTTATGTACAATTTGAACTACGTCTCACAAGTTAAGCATTCACTTGTGTCACCTTATATACAAAACAGCTAAAACCTGAAAATTAAGGAGCAATCCATAAAGACAGGATGATAGCATGCCAACTTGGTATCAAACTAAGTTTGTATGAAACAGTTAGTGCTAAGCTATGCAAGTCCAAATATGTTATTTAGGAAAGCAATCAGTTTCACATGGAAGAGAATATTAGTGTCAAATCTGAAATATAAATATATAAAAATCATTAACCGAAATGAAAACAGCTCACTGCTTGCCAAATATATATATATATGATGAACAAACTAAAACTAGGTGTCATTACCTACCTTTCTCGGCATTGCTTTCCTATGCGACCTGGTAGGGACTTTGCTATAACAGACCACTTCCTGCAACCATACCTTGTGACCATCTCAACAATACAATTATCCTCCTGAAAACCAACAAGAAAAAGGCCATGTTCATGTATCAATTATCTCAAGAAGACGAAACTAATACTATGCCACCTGAAAATGTATACCTCCTCTCTCCAAGGCCCTTTGATGAGTTCAGGGTTAAGAACCTTTTGCCAGTGATGCCAGCACTGAGTCGCTGTTCGCCCAGGAAGATATTCAGCTGTAGAAGAGAAAAATCCATCTAAGTAGTAGCTTCAATAACATTTAACCAAACTTGTGCCATATATGATATAACCCAATAGTTGGAGGAAAGCCTGGAATGTTCAGTCTGTCAGGGGAATTCATTGTCCCTTAACAAACACACACACACACACACACTATTTTCTCACTTCTCAGTAGCTTGCTATGGTAATGGTCAATGTGGCTGAGAGGTGGCCATTTTTTTAGATGACCTAAGTTAAGCAGGTAGATTGCCAAGCCAGGGTTGCCATTGATACCAAAAGTGTCAGGGTCATGGTTGTATATTAACCAGCCACCCATGACCCACAAAATTACCAGTCATCTGTAGCTCTTAAAACAATGCAATTTGCAAACTAATATAAAGCCATAGGATTGGTACTCTTAACTACAATGATGTCTACTCTCATATGAACTATTAAAATAAAGTGAAAGACTGCAGGAAAATACAAGCATTCAGTATACATGCATACCTATTTTCTTCCAATTCTTCCCTCTGAACTTCATGACTGCTCCAGTTAAGAGTTTATCCTGTCCATCAGAAGCCATGCAATTGCATCAATTAGAGACCTTCAGGCAAAGAAAAATTACACCTGGAACAATATATTTTATCCTAAAACCCTATAAGTGAGTGTACTCAATCCAAGCTAATTTTCTTCGCTAATGTCAGTTCCCTGATTTGGTGCCCTGCCAAAAGTCTAGCATAGGTAATAGAGGAAATTACTATGAAAAGCAGACAATCACTCCATGAACTGTGTTGTAGACACCAGAAAATCACAAATAGAAACATGGATTAACATGATGATTCAAATAAGTGCAAAACAAACAATGATAACCAAACTAGAAATTCCAGCAACTAACCTCCTTCTCAGTCCAGCCTCCTCTTTTTGAACGGCCTTTTTTACCAATTTTCATCCTACACCAGACCAAAAAAGCATTCCAAATCTCAATAGATCAAATTTGACAACACTTAATGAACAAAATAAGAGGCAATTGCTATATCAAATCACAATTTTTCTTAACATTTAACATTGCAAGATCTCTCTTTCATCAAAAAAAAAAAAAAAAAAACATTGCAAGACAGTTCTACACATCCTTTCCTGTGGCATTTCCTCTGCAATTAAACAGATACACATTTCCTACAACAATTTCATAACAGAACCAGCATATGAGAATTAAACTATGTACTCATACACATCCTTTTCCCTGACATTTTCTCATAAATCAAACAGATACACATTCCTACAACAAATTCATTGCAGAACTAGCACATGATAGTTAACTGCACTAAATTATACATATATAAGCCCATCCTTTTTTATGACATTTTCTCAGCAACCAAACTGATAGCCATTTCCTACTACAATTTCACAACAGAGCCAGCACATGATAATCAAATACACTACATTATACATAAACACATCCTTTTCCATGACATTTTCTCAGCAACCAAACAGATACACATTTCCTGCAACAAGTATCACAGCAGAACCAGCACATGATAATTGAATTCACTACACTACACATACACACATACTTTTCCGTGGCACTTTTCAGTAGATATACAGATACACATTTCCACTAACAATTTCACAACAGAACCACCACACGATAATTAAATTCACTACACCACACATACATACATCCTTTTCCGTGAAACTTTCTCAGCAAACAAGCAGATAAAAATTTCCCGCAATAATTTCACAACGAACCAGCACAAGACAGTAAGACACTTAAACTAACTACACTTGGCATACACACTCCATTACTTTCCATGCATTTTCTCGGAAGCCAAACAGACAAACATTTCCTAGGGTTTTCTCTGCTAAAACCGAACCACATTGAAACGAACTCTGAATCTACATCCACCAAAAGAAACAGAAACAGAAGGAGAGAGCTACATGAAGAGAGGAATCAGCGAGATCAACGAACCTGTGATTGAGCTTGATTTCGAGCTTCGAATTTGATCGATACAGTGAAGACGATGAAGAAGATTCAGATTGAAAACAGCGGGAAAAAGAGAGAGAAATGAGAGTAGTAACTAACTGCTGAGCTGATTTGGTTTTGTTCAAAATGAAGCTCACACTAGAAGCGTGAGTGACAAGCTCAGCTATAACGGCGATCTAACGACACACCCCTCCGTCGCCGTTATCTTTCACTATTTATACTTGGGCCAAAGTTTCCCTAGGACCCACCTGATATCTGATCGCTTTCGTTCATTTGTCCGGCCCAATAGGCCTGATTAAGGCCCAATCCAGTTCATTTGTCCCGCCCAGTAGGCCTATTTGACACATAACGCGGTGATCTAGCCGAAGAATAAATCATCTGATTCGCAAGCCTATTAAAATAAAAAAAATTATACAAACAATATGCTCGGGAAGATTCAAAACATCACTCGTATTCGGCCCCAATGTATTGATTTTATCCTCCCCTCGGTCTTCACGGGTTCCATGACTTCAATTGCATCAGAGTCCACCACAAAACATTTCAACATAGAGAGACAAAACAAAACTTTCACAATGACAGACAGACCGGAATCCTCACCAAAAGAGTAAAAACAAACTATAAAATTAATATAACTACTAAAACATGATTTAAAACATAGAAACATAAATATCATTCTATAGGGAGCATATATATTCTCACAAACTAGCCAGATATGAAGGTGAAGTTGAAAAATATGGCGTTCAGTATTGATTTCACTTCAATCTCACCTTTTTTTCCAAAACTTTTTCATTTAAAATGTTTTTTTTTTTTAATTTTCCTCAAACTTCCCGTCTAATCAATCCGGTTTGTGATTTTTGTCTAGTCCAGTCCACTACCGATAATTTTCTTAAATTCAATTTCGTCCAAATTAGACCGTGCACCCCTAGCCTAACCAATTCGGACCAACTCGAAGACTAATAAAATGTATTTCATGCACTCTAAACATATAAAACTGTGAGTCGCATTTTGAATGTTCACACGTTCGGTACCGAGCTCCATATCCTTTCTTGCGTTTGCAGCGGCTAGTATCGTTTGCTAGTCATAAATTAATGCATCATAGATGGGATGGTCATCTACGTAGCTATATTTATTATTTGAGGTCATGTAGGTTTAAACATTTTGTATTTTCCACCGCATTATACGGGGCAAACTAGCCGCCTGTTTGGACTTGGCCTCACTATTGTGAACTCTATTTACTACAATGTTAGTGATTGTCCATTTGACAATTCAACTATAATCAATTTAAGTCTATGAACTCTCATCACCATCACTCTCAAATTCAATGCATTGCTTACAGTTCACGATATGGGATGGACTGATTTTTGTGCACTTTAAAGTAATTTGGACATTTGGTTTTAATTTGCATAGTATGTGAGAAGACAATAAAACTAGAAGAAAATGGTATTTTGCCATGATAAAAATTTGTAGCAAAAAATATATATAATACTACAGGTTGCGCGTATAAACGTGTCGAGCAAACTATTGGATAACTTTACGTTGTGACAGAATATAAGATATTAATATTGATCATCATAAATAGATCACTTAAAAGCAAATAGCGGCCTTACATTATGTGCATACAATATACATATGAGTAGAATTGTGACAACTAAAATGGCCTGCCTACCACATCTATTTCCACAAATAGACTTGACTCACTCATCAAACTAATTAGTCAATCCAATTGATAGCTCCATCCTTGAAAATTTTCCATCTCAAAACCTAAAAGCCACGTCCAACATTTCCTATATAAACCTCTCTCCACTCCCTCACCAAAAACACACACAAACTCCTAAAACACATACCAAAAAAAAATGGCCACCTTCTTGATCTCCACCATCCTCCTAGTCACCATCTTCTCCACCACCCTAGCCGCCAACTTCAACGTCATCAACAAGTGCCCCTACACCGTCTGGGCCGCCGCCTCCCCTGGCGGTGGCCGCCAGCTTGCCAACGGACAATCCTGGTCGTTGGACGTGAGCCCTGGCACCACCCAAGCCCGTATTTGGGCTCGGACCAACTGCGCCTTCGACGCCGCAGGCAACGGTCGCTGTGAAACCGGCGACTGCGGCGGCGTCCTGGAGTGCAAGGGCTACGGACAAGCCCCGAATACTCTGGCTGAGTTCGCACTCAACCAATTCATGAACCAGGACTTTATAGACATCTCCAACATAGACGGGTTCAATGTCCCTATGGAGTTTAGCTCCGCGTCTCCCGGGTGCTCACGAGTGATCAAGTGCACGGGTAACATTATCGGGGAGTGCCCGAACGAGCTAAAAGTCCAGGGTGGGTGTAACGGGCCGTGCCCGATGCTAAAGACGGAAGAACATTGTTGCAACTCCGGAAACTGTGGGCCCACCAACTTGTCTAGGTTTTTTAAGGAAAGGTGTCCGGATGCTTACAGCTACCCCAAGGACGATCCTACGAGTTTGTTCACGTGTCCCTCGGGAACCAACTACAAGGTTGTCTTTTGCCCATGAAGCTTTAGCTAGTTGTTGGTTATACACTTTAATTATAGTTAATTGAAGAATAAAAATTGCAAATCATGTAATGAGTGAACAATTAAGGGTTTTAAGTACGTACCCATGGTCGTACTTGCCTTGATTTAAATAATAAGGTATTTTTGGTTCAAGTTTTCATACGTACGTTATTTTATCATGTGTTATCGCTGCTAAATTGTATATCATGTCACTAAAAGAATTATGGAGTCGAAAGACGATCAAATGTTGTTTGTCATTGTTAATTTGATTGTAATAAGTTAAATAAGTCATCACTTCAAAAGTTTGATTAAATTTTGTCTCATTAATTTTTTAAATATAAGATAATTAGTTAAATTATTTTCTAATGCATATTCTTTAATAAATT
>JAYMTE010000912.1:0-15204 GCA_036897545.1 Pelargonium fulgidum
ACGAGCTTACTTAGTCATCTCAAGAGCGTGCTGTTCTCTTTTGTGAAGCGATATGTTAATGTAGTGGCCTATACTAGAGTTGAAGCCTCTATTTTTGTCTACGGTGGTTGTCCTCCTTAGTTGAACTTACGATGCAATATCGTCCAATTAAAAATAATATATTATTGATATTTTGCGCTGTAAAAACGAGGTAGACTCTAACTCGTCCAGTACCATGCAGGCTTAAATGGTAGTTGACGATACTTATCGTACACCTTGCCGCACCTAATTATGCAAGGAGAGAGAAACCCTAGCTAAATCTCAATTCTATCAGAAACAAAAGTAGCAGAACCAAATCCTCCGTCGCCACTCACTCCGCTTCCTCAGCCGCCGCCGCACTCCGACGAGCGACTCTGCACCGGAGCCCCGTCCGCCCGGTAATTTCTCGCCAAGTTCTCACCCTTTTTCCGATTCATATTGATCATGAATTTTCATTTTTAATGCAAAAACTCGTGTTCGGTAGGAACCACCAGGCTCTCAGCATTTTCAGTTTAAACAAACCCTCACTGTGCCAAAACCTAAGAGCAACTACCGGAACCAAGCTTCCTAGATCGCCTCCAATGGCTCTTCAGCTCAGACTCAAATACAGAACCATCACCAGCCCTTCTCTGCTTCGTCTCCGCCCTTTCTCTTCGTCTTCTTCCTCCGCACCCGAGACGTCGCCGGAAGAGCCTACCAATGACTCCTCTCAATTTCCAAAACCCTCAATTTCTTCCTACTTGAGCGACATCAAATCTAGTCTCAATGATCGCGAAAACCCTAATAATGGCCCTTCTCCATCTTCAGCATCCCCAATGTCCTCCTACTTGAGCGATGTCAAATCGAGTCTCAATAAACAGCCTTCTCCTCCTAAGCCATTGCGCCAAAACCCTAGTAATTACTCTTTTCCATCGTCAAATTCCTCAATTTCTTCATTCTTGAGCGACGTTAATGCCGGTGTTAATGAACAACCGCCCTCTCCAAATCCATCAGGCACAGAGCCCGGTGATGACTCCTCTGCACCTCCAAGATCCTCATTTTCTTCCTACTTTAGTGATGTCAAATCTAGTCTCAAGCAAGAACCATCCACTCTGAAGTCTCTGAGGACGGCTCCGCCTTCTTCCTCATCCGGTCTGCCACGCAAAGCTGCCTCCCTTGAAGAAATTCGTCAGAATCTCTCTAAGTTCAGCCTCCGATCCAAGGCCCCGCAGTCGGACGAACCGTCTTACTCCAGCTCCTTCCCCTCCTCCGAATCACAGCCGATATCCTTTCAACAACTTTACAAAAATGTGGCCAAAAGGAAAGAAGACGAGTCCAAAGGGAATGCTGGATCAGGTTGGGGAATGTCTTTTGATTCTATCCGTGGAAGCCTGCGGAAGCAAACTGACACTGGGTCCATGAGAGATAGTTTCAGGCTTAGGCCTGTTGAGAGCAAGGTGGACTCGAAGATCATTGGTGGGTCAGAAGCACTTCCGTTGTCTGTGTTCGGTAAGGAGCAGGGTGAGAGGAAGGATAAGGATGGGAAAAGCAAGGCATTCAATACGGAGTTTATAAAGATGTACACTTATCAGGAGCTGGGGTCAAAGCTGAAGAATTTGAAGTCGCAGACTGCAGAAGAAGGCGATTTTTCTTTGAGTGAATTGAATGATAGGTTGGCTAAGTTAAGGGAGACGGAGGAGAAAGAGGCTGAGTCAAAGATTGGTGGGCTTGCATACACGGATCTGAGGAGTAGCTTGGTGAATTTGCGCATGTCGGAAGAGGAGCAGGTCAAAAAGTCTCCAGGTAAGAGAATGATATGAAATGAAACTAGTCTAATTTGGTTACTTGAAATTACTTTATTGAGCTTTGATAAAAATTTAATGTTGGCTGATATCCAGTTTATTAGGTCATGTGTTGGTTAAATTCCTATTTAAAAAATTTGGTTGTGTACTTGAGTATCGGAGTGTAGTATCAGTTTTTTAAAAATTTGATTTTTTGTGTTTTGTAATTGGTCTTTACAAATTTTAGTAAGATCTGCCAGCAATAAAAAATGCTATGCCGTATGCATCTTCTCCTAATATATTGATTTTTTCAGTTAGTAAGCTTAATGTCTTGGGCGGCATTGGACAAACTCCAGACTATACGAAGGGACCTCCGAAGGAGCATTTAGTTGAAATGGCAAGTACTTTTATCCCCTGCATTTGTTTATGTCTTTTTTTCATGATTGACGTCATGAACTTTCTAGATTAATTTTTTTTTGCTTGTTTAAGCCCCTTTATGATTGTACAAAATTCATTCCATTCTGTCCAGTTTATGTTTGTACCATTTTTTTTTTGCCCTTAGCCTATCCTTAGTGATCATCATGGGTGTCATGTAGTCAGCCAATATTAGTTTGTTTACTTCACCTTCCTTTCAAGCCCATGTTTGATGTTTCTTAATGGAACAATTTATAATATTACTCAATTCATTGTTGATAGTGTAGATGTTAATGTAGCCAATGCTGAGAACTCCCAAGTTCAATCTTTCAAGTCGTTATAACTTGATGTGTCTAGGATGCTTGAGATCATCTGCAAAACAGTCTTTACTGTTATTTATCTGAAAAAAGGTATATAAGGAGTAATTTTGTAATATAACTCTTTAAAATTTATATCAAAGTTTACTCTGAAATTACAGTAATTGAACTATTTCTGGTAATATTGATTTGTGAGTAGCATAGTGTCAAACTGGCATGTATTAGTTGGAATTGTCCATGTCAGGTTCCATATGTGCATTGTATCCTTGTTAGAGTGTAATTGGTTTCTGCAGTTTGACCTGGGAGCAAGCTCATTTTATTTAGTGAAGAATGGATTATGCTGTTTTTAGTGAAGTTACATACCTTTTAGGATACTTTAATAATATCAGGCACTGAATAAGTTTAACAGAAGGCTTCAGTCAGTTCCATTTTGCACTGGAAGTGCATATTCTCCTCATAAAATTGGATTTTTAGCCATTGATGCTTTATTGTTGTTCTCACATAAAGTTACTCTACTCATTAAATATGATTATTATATAATGAGATGGTATTCTAATATACTATAATATATTTAATGCAGTATAACCATCCAGACAACATGTCTGCTGCAGAGAAACTGAAATTTGAGCTTCAAAAAGTTAGAGACGAATTTAAAATGTCAGAGTCAGATTGTGGATCTACAAGAGTTCAAGGTAGCTTTTTTTCCTCTTCCACTTATCTTGCATTCTGGTCAGGACTGCACATTAGTATTGTATGGTTTTGTTTATTGCATGTATAACCTTGGGGGTGCAGATTGCATAGTTTCTTTGAAGAAGTATGGAATTAGTTATTTCCATTTTTTATCTGCTTTCATTGTGTATAGCTTACATTTTTAATTCCTTCTTGTACGTATTATTGAAGTATATAATCTTCATATTGTTCAACTAGTATGCCTTGTTACATTTGAGAGACTGAGACTTACATATTAAAGGAGGGGAGCAACACTGACAGAATAAAGTCTCAAGCCTGAATCTAATCAATTGAATTGTCTCCATTGCAATGAAAGTTTAGGGTTGGTTCTAATTTTATAAAGTTGGTCCCTCCAATCTAAGCCATGGTGTTGATTATATATTATGGTTATACAACAATTTCTAGTTGGCTTCAGGCTCCACGTCTATGTAGGTAATGTCATGCGGAATATCTCAAGTAAAACTAAAAAGTTCTAGGATATATTTTGGTTACATTTATAACTTTCTTCAACTCTAGGATTTGATTTTCACAGCCAAACATATCCAGAGTATTCATGTTGACTTTGGATGGTCTTTGAATTGTTAAAAAGTAATGACCTTAATAAAGGCAATGTGTTGTAATAAAATCGACCTTTCTTATTATAATTTTTATGTTTAGGCCGAAATGAAGTAGGTTTGGAATATGGTTTTGTTTCTTATCTAAAATGTACATGAGGGATCCTTTTTATTTAGAAAGAGGAGATGAGAAGACTCTTTGTCCTTTCGTTACTAAGGCTGATTTTTATGAAGTTTTATCTTACACTATAAGGTTTATTTAAGTGTTTTCACCTCACAAGGTAAATGATGGCTGCAATAACTGTGTCAATGGAAGCATAAAGTTTCTACTTTTGTTCGTTATATTTGTAGCTCCTGCTTCGGGTTGGTAGATGCTGTGTAGTATAAATATTGTAAATTGGATCTAATTTACCTATATGTTTTTGGTATATGTAATATTATGATATGGTAAACTACATATAATATTTGGCTTGAATTGATTATATATTTTCATGTAATACTTAGTGCCTAATGTTTGTTGATCCATTGTAATCGATGGTTATATGTCTCTTACTCTGAGAACCTTCTTTTTGGTTTGCTATATAGTTCTCAATGATTGATTTGTGTGCCAAGTACTATTTTGTTGTTTCATTCATTAGTTGTATTTATGAATTCAAAGGTCCTGTTGTAACATACTAACATCTGTAACAATATGGAGCATAGGAAAGTATTTGACGGTCAAAATGTGTAGAACCTGCAGTTCTTTTTGCACTTACGTTTTTGCATTTTTGAAGTGTCTTGTTCTCGGTTAAGAGTTGTCATTAATGTTTTACCTCATGGTTGCTTTTGCAGTGGCACAACTCACCGTCAAGATCAAGCATTTATCTTCAGTTTTGCACAAAAAGGTGATCATTGTACTCTGCTGTAGTTTGTTATCTCTTGTTGTTGCTTGAGTTCACCATTTTTTCGGGGTCAAATGCTGGGCTACACAGTCAAGTATAGATATCCCCTTAATCCCCAATCCCTAGCTTAGAGCCAGCAGACTTGCAAGTTGAACAACCCTCAAGCTTAAAATTGCATTACTGAGCATAATGAGTTTGTGCTTATGTCCAGTGAGATCTTTGGTGTGATGGTAGTTTTTAGTTATGAGTGGACATTTACCAATGTGAGTTAGAGTTAGCTATGAATATCTGCCCAGTGATTACTGAAAATGAAGATGATAAGAAAAATCTATTTGGGTATATGCTGACAATTGGAGATAGAAGTTACAAATTCTTGTGAGCAGTTTCCACTACAGGTCACACACGTATACAGCTGATTTAATAGATACATGGGTGGCAAGGAAGTTGGTAGCTTTTCCATTTACTGATTTACACTTCCCAACCCCGCATATTGATTCATTTCATTTTGTGGTTGTAGGATAAACATTCACGAAGGGGTCTAGTAGCAATGGTTCACCAGAGGAAGAGGTTGCTCAAGTATCTCCGAAGAACTGATTGGGAATCGTATTGCATGGTTTTGACTAAACTGGGTCTCAGGGACAACCCAGACTACAAGCTCTAGATTACGTGATAAAATGTAATGATTTTTATTCTTCCTAAAAAAAAAAACTATCAATAATTTTCCCTCTTTTTTGTGTTGCTAGAAGATGAAATTTTAACTCATTTTCGACCCAATTTTGTTCAAAGACGAGAAATGCTTAGCTTAGCAATCCTTCAAGGAAGGAATGTTTTAGTCAATGTAACACAAAAGTGCTGGTGGAGACATTGAAATATGTTTAATTTTACCATTTAAAAAAAAAAGTTTTTTCATTGTTTTAGGTGTGTTGTATGAAATACTTAAAAAAGTGCGGACTATAGGCCAAGGAATACGAGCTAGAGAGCTTTTGGCTTGTAATTGGTTGCAAATTATTTAAAATATATAATTAAGCTTTATTAAATCCAAAGCTATAAGTTCACAAATGTATTTATTAGATGAGTATGAATAATGTTTAATATTAATTTATTGTGATTTAATTAAATTGTATCACCCAATTTATTTTTGGGAAATGAATCAATTTGAATTTTAAACTTTTGATTTGAACTAGATTAGTTCTTCAATTTTTTGTTCACCACCAAATGGTCTCTGAAATTTTTGTACTTGCACAGTGCACTCACATTTGGTCCTTTTTTGATGTGGCAAAAAAATTAAAAAAATATCGATTTTTTTCATATTATATTTTTTCACATCATTATTTATAACAAAAAAAATTAACGGATGTTAATTTTTTTTTTTTTTTTTTTTGAAGTTTAGCCGTTTAGGAACTATAAACAAATACAAAAGAAATTAGAAGCTTTTATCAACAAATAAATACTTGCTTCACAAGCACCAATATTAAAACATACTTGTTGCACAAGAAATGTATAGTAACATCCATTATAGAATATTTCCAATCCGACAAAAATTGAACAAGTGAAAATTCTAGCACACCAAACTCTATAAGTAAAGACCTCGCTCCTTCCCAATTCTCTACAGACAGCAAAAGATCAAGCAGCAAATCGTTGAACGTTGACCCCTCTGACGCTTCTCTCTCCCACTCCCGCCGCCGCAGCTAAATCCTCCTCCTTCTACTGCGTTTCGGCGATCATCGATACCTCACCGGAGCCCCCCTCCGTCGGTAATTTCTTCCCAGTAAATTATTTTTTGTTTTTAAGAATGAGTTCTGGTGCTGTAGGAAATCAAATGTTGATCTGTCATGTATTTATATTGAATTTGATGTAGCATTTTTTGGTATTTTAGTGAGAATAAACCATTGATTCGATTTCATTGATCGAATTTTGTTAATACCAGTACTTAGTCCGAGCAGAAGTCGCATTAGAATCAACCAGCATGTCAAAGAAAGGTTTGATGGAGCAGGATTTGAGCAAACTGGATGTAGCGAAGTTGCATCCGCTCTCTCCTGAAGTAATATCTCGCCAGGCCACTATGAATATTGGCACTATTGGTCATGTGGCACATGGAAAGTCAACTGTTGTCAAGGCAATATCCGGTGTTCAGGTGATTAGCTTTTTTAATTTTGACATGTTATAATTCGCAATGTGCTCATAATTCCTTTTCTAGTTTTGTTTGTAGTTTAGTACAACTGCATTGATGCCTAGATGTTTAATCCATACCCTTATGTTTTGCCAATTTTATGCAGACTGTTCGTTTTAAGAACGAGTTGGAGCGTAACATCACCATTAAACTTGGATATGCAAATGCAAAGATATACAAATGCGAGGAAGATCGGTGCCCTCGTCCCATGTGCTACAAGTGGGTTTACAAGTAACATATGTAATCATCTTGTTTTAACTTGTGGTATTTTGTTCTCATGTGGAATTTTTTTTTTTTGCAGGGCTTATGGAAGTGGCAAGGAAGATAGTCCTCTATGTAATGTGCCTGGGTTTGAGAACTGTCGGATGAAGTTGCTGAGACATGTTTCTTTTGTTGATTGCCCTGTAAGTTTTTTAAAAACCAATACACATTTAAGATAATGCTGTTCCATCTACAATCAATTATGAGCTCTTTAGACTTGCTATATTGTTGTGCTTTATCGATCATGGACTGAAGTGAGAAATTGCGAATGGGACAAACCCTTGTATTAAATGATCTATTATCTTTTTGTTGCCATAGTCATGTTTGTTTTCCTGAGATTTAGCATTGACCCTTGAACACTCAACATGCTACCTGTTTTGCTTTGTTCAGTTCTTGTAAATTGATACAATAGTACATCAATAGTGACAATCTGTATTATTCCTCACTATTACCTTTTCTTTTGGTTTTGTTTTGGCATATTTCACCATCTCTGATCACTCTTGTTGCTAAGTAGGGTTGATTTTATGCTACTGTCTTGATCAATTTAGTCGGTTTATCATTGTTTTGTAGTATGATCTGATTTGTTTTCTACTTTCTTAAGGGGCATGATATTCTCATGGCAACAATGCTTAATGGAGCAGCTATTATGGATGGAGCATTACTTCTCATAGCAGCCAATGAAAGCTGTCCTCAGCCACAAACGTCTGAGCACTTGGCTGCTGTTGATATTATGCGCCTTAAGCACATTATTATCCTTCAGAATAAAGTTGATCTGGTTCAGGAAAATGTAGCGAACAACCAGCACGAAGCAATCCGAAGTTTCATTCAAGTAGGTTCTGTTGGATTATTTATTTTACACTGCCAAATCCTCCCCAATTACCAGCTACATGTTCATGTGCTAATTAAATTATGATCTTTATCTTTTTTATTGACAGGGCACTGCTGCTGATAGTGCACCAGTGGTGCCAATTTCTGCACAGTTGAAATATAACATTGATGTTGTGTGTGAGTACATTGTGAAAAAGATTCCCATTCCAGAGAGGAATTTTATCTCTCCACCCTTCATGACAGTCATCCGATCATTCGATGTCAATAAGCCGGGTTATGAAGTTGATGCAATTAGAGGTGGTGTCGCTGGTGGATGCATCCTCAAGGTATGTTTTGTTCTTCAATACTAAAAAGTTAGTGTCATCAGTCATGTAACTTGCTGATTATAGTTGGGTATTGTATGTACTACCATTTAGGCATAGTATACAAACTACAGTATGTAATCTGTTCTGGATCATACATGTTACATATTTTAACTTCTATCAGTGAGTCATGGTAAAGATTTGCTTTTCAAGGGTCCTTTATTTGATCATGGCACACCTAGGTGAGGACTATATAGGATAGTTCACATCCTCTCTGCCCATGCCATCCCCAGAACTCTATTAGATATTAAGTAAATTCGCGACTTTTCCAGTGAACATTTCAGTTCAACTTTAATACGTCTCTCCGTTGAGATCTTGAGTTTCATGCTTGGTTGCCCACCCTTATTCAATATCCTGGCTGTGCTACTGACTACACGATTAGGGTCATTCTATTCTGTCCAGAGTCTAAGACTAAATTTATTCTCTTGCAATTAATTTATAATTAGTACCATGTCTGACTAAAGCTTCTGTGCAGGGTGTTTTGAGGGTTAATCAACTTATCGAGGTTCGCCCTGGGATTGTTGTTAAAGATGAGAATGGGAACATCAGATGCTCACCGATCTTTTCCCGGATTGTTTCATTATACGCCGAGCAAAATGAGCTACAATTTGCTGTTCCAGGAGGCCTCATTGGAGTTGGTACAACTTTAGATCCTACCTTGACGCGTGCTGATAGGCTGGTGGGTCAGGTTCTTGGAGAGGTCAGGTCACTTCCTGATATCTTCATTGAACTTGAGGTAAGGACTTGGAGCTAGCAGCATCCATATATTTGCTCTATGTGCAGTTTAAACCAACAATGTTCTTAATTAATTTGCAGGTTAGCTATTACCTGCTAAGACGGCTTCTGGGCGTCAGGACAACGGGAAGCGAAAGACAGGGAAGGGTCTTGAGGCTAACCAGGGGAGAGATACTGATGGTGAACATTGGATCCATGTCGACTGGTGCTCGTGTTCTTGGAGTGAGGATCGATTTGGTGAAGTTGCAGCTCACATCTCCAGTGTGCACCAGCATAGACGAGAAGATTGCACTGAGTCGACGAGTTGATAATCACTGGCGTCTCATTGGATGGGGTCAGATTCGAGCTGGAACAACCCTTGATGTCCCACCACCACCACCTTTTTATTGAACCACATACATAGAAACATTGGTTTTCTGATACTCATTTTTGTTCATTTAGTATAATATAGCATACCACTTGACAGTTGACACATTCATTTTGTAAATGTTCCTCCTCTGGAGTTTATTATACAATTAAAGAAGTTGTTTTTTCTGCAATTATCATTTTGTGTCTTAAAAAACAGAGAACTGTAACGGATCAAGCTTGAACTCTCTCAATAGGAATAGGTGACAGAACACAAAAAACAACTAGCATCAAATACAAAAATCTACTTTCACAGCTAAAAGTTGAGAAACAAAAGAAAAAGTAGTAGTAGTAGATGTCGTAAATCAATTATTGAAAGGAGAGGAGGAATCTGATGGTAGCTGATGCTGAACCACGGTGGGTCATCATTGCATTGGAGAGGAGGCGGCGACGGCGGCAGAAGATGATGAGGAGGTTGAAGATATGGGGACAAGGGGTGAGGGTGGTGGAGAAAACATGGGGACAAGAGGTGGAAAATCTTGCAGTGGTGGTGGGGATGGGACTAGTGGTGGAAATATGATTGGTAGAGGCGGTGCTGGTAGTGATACTAGCGGAGGTGGCGGCGGAGAAGCTACTAAAGGTGGCGGTAATGTTACTAGCGGAGGTGGACGTGGACGTGATCTAGGAGGTGGTGGGGAAGGTACTAAAGGTGGTGGTAATGTTACCAGCGGAGGTGGACGAGGGCTTGTTCTAGGAGGAGGCGGGGAAGGTACTAAAGGCGGTGGTAGAAACACTAGCGGTGGTGGACGTCGCCGTGGAGGTGGTGGGGAAGGTACTAGCGGTGGTGGATGTCTTCTCGGCCGTGGAGGAGGTGGTGAAGGTACTAAAGGTGGTGGCAGAGGACGTGGTCGTGGTCTACGAGGAGGTGGTGGGGAAGGTACTAAAGGTGGTGGTTGTCGGCGACGAGGAGGTGGTGGAGAAGGTACTAAAGGTGGTGGAGGTGGACGGTGGCGAGGGGGTCTTGGTTTTGGTCTAGGGGCAAAAGGGTTGGTAGGAAAATTAGGAGCATGTGGAAATGGCCATTGGCCACACCTTCCAAATAGGTATTGGTACAAAGGGTCACATCTACTTCTTCTGCTGATGATTCTTCTCTTTTCTTGTTGTTGTTGTTGTTGTTGTTTGGCTTCGGATGAGATTGATTGAGTGATCAAAAGCAGAGCTAGAAGAGCAAGAACAACTGTGTTTGCTCTCATCTCTTCTACAACTCCCAAGTAAGCTAGCTAGTTGTAATGTGATTTTTACCACAGCCTTTGATGCCTTATATACATTGCAAGTTGAGTGCAAATGGAAATGACAGTCATAGCCATGCAGGAGATGTGGTTTGACTTCGATGACTAGTATTGGTGAGAGCTCACAGGATTCAAAATTTGAGCATACATGTTTCAAGGCTCAAGCCAAATGGAGAAGGTGGTGCATAAATGCATTGCGTTGATTGGTTTATATTTATAACAATAGTAAATATGGTGACAGAAGAGATATGGGTGAGCAAGGCCAGCTAATAGTTTAGAGTTTCAATACAGATATTGATGGAAGTTGTGAGCATGAAAGGTGGGAACATGTAAGATGCGTCAGTAGTTAATGACTTAGTTACATTGTGAATGGCTTAGTTTCATGTGCCAAGTTTTGACACATTTACTTACTCTAAACTTGTCTCTTCCCTCATCATGAACTGCACTCAGGAATAGCAAGGCTGTGTATTTTTTTTCATGCATTGATGAAGGTAAACACAAAAAGTTGCCGCCTTAGCATTCTGCATTCAAAATGATCGGTGTGGTGCTTTGAGAGTAATTACAGAACACATATGATGCAAGTTCATAAACATTAACAAATGTCATATACTATACATATTTCTATATCTTTGTCAAATGGTTATAGGATTGACTAAACTTGATCTTGTTAAAAAAGATGGACCATTGAAGCTTGTATTTCTTCTAAGGATCTTCCCATGGTCTCTGGCACAAGCTTGGGAATGAATATGATGCCCAATCCACAAAACATGAGAATATGAAGAATGTTCCTGAGTACATCAATAAGGTAGTGAACAAAATAGAACAATCATATTCATAAAGTGGAGCAATCATATTCATACACAAGTAACAGAGAAAGGGAGGGAAAGATATAAGTAGACCTGTTGAGCTCCAATCCATCACAAAGTTGAAAGAATATACTGTCACCAATGCACCGACTGAGCTCATTACAGTCACCAAGCTTACAGCCAATCCCTTCATGCTGATAGGAAAAATCTGAATCCAAAACTCACTTTCCAATTAGAGCTACAAAAACATATCATTAAGCATTAGTCTATGCCAGAAATAGTTAAATACCTCGGACATTATAACCCATGCGATTCCTCCGAGGCCTACTACGTAACTTACACTGTATACCTGATAGAAAAACCAGTCAGTCATCAGAGAGAGACAGAGAGAAAGAGAGGGATTACCATAATGCCAACAAACACCAAACTTGGAGTGAGGTTTGTGAGTTGACTGAAGTCCTGTTCATGATAAGCTACAAAGTTTCAATATACTAAAACATGATATGAAGTTGCATCATAGGTTCATAGTATAGTAGTATTATGCTGAGTGACATTAACCTGCAATAAGAACGATAATCCTACAAGGAAGCAACTCAAGCACATTCCCGTGATAGAAACCTGTAACATTTTACGACGTCACAATCAATTTGACAAGTAAAGTATATCTAAGACTTATAACAGATGCTTGAATTCAAACCAGTAGAAGTGGCCGTCTTCCAATTTTATCCATCAAGAGTACACCAGCAATGGCTGTGGGAATCTGCAAAGGAATATCAACAAATCTGTGAAATACTTCAAGTAAAACCTTAAATTCATGTGTAGCTGAAGAAACATCATCTTCCAATGCAAACAAGCACTAACCTGGATAATGGCATTCCTATTGTCCCTACGGTACTTGAAAAATCTGCCATGAATAACATTTCTGTGCAGTCAATTTTCTCCTCTTTATCCATCACCAATATTAAACATATGAAACAATACAAAAAGAACATGAAATTTATACCGGCTGATTCAAAAACAGAACTCGCAAAAGATAAAATTGCATTGCTTCCTCCAAATTCTTGGAGTAAAATTAGGCCAACCCCTGCCTAATTATATTGGAATAAGCCATAGAAGAGCTACATATCTATAGAAACTGTGAAAGCATATTTGAGAATACATAGAAGCTTACAGTGAGTGAATGAGCATATTTCCTCTGGAACAAGTCCATAATTCCAGTTTCTGAGAGATTTTCAAAGGCTTCTGTATAATCCTACAAAATAATACGAGTCCATCTCAGTTGTTTTTCTTCTCCTTCATTTTCTTTATTTTTTTATTTTTCCAGAACTGAGCTTAAGATAATAGTTTCTGTGATATATTCTTATCAAGTTAAGAGTTCACCCTAATGACAACATATTCTTCAGAAATATCAGCATCTTTTCCTCTTAAGCGTTGTAGAGAAGCTTTCAATTCATTTTCACTGCCCAATTTTGCCTGCAGATAGTTATACAACTTTTGTTATAAGAACAAAGCAAGAAGTTACTGCATAGTATATGTGTTGTGAGAATTGATCACATAAAGTTATTTGATTTAGCATTGGAATAGTGCTTCACATACAAACCATCTACTAGAGTCTGGAATGAAGAATATGCCTAAGAGTTGCATCAGACTAGGAGTAGCACCTGAAAAACTATTACTGCTGACAATAACATATATATGAATCTCTTATGCAATCTATATTAGGACAGAATGTATTTACCGATCAGGGCCAAGACATGCCAGTTTATGACGGTTCCAATAAAGAACATCAGTGCAAGGCCATAACATTTAAACAACTGCACACCCCATAAAGCATATAAGCCTGGGATTGATAAGGTAAATCATTAATCTAACTTGTTATGGTTTGATATTACCAGATGAGCAACTGCAAATGAACCACGAAGGTTCTTCAGTGTTATTTCTGTTATATAGACCGGTATCTGTTTGGTAATAGTACTGTTAGGCATTACATGGTATGAGCATTGATTTACAATCATAAAAAGAGAAAGAAACACAAAACTGATGATATAATTACCACAAATGCAAGAAAGCCCATTCCAATTCCAACTGAAACTCTTCCAAAATCAAGCCACCAAACATTGGACTAATCAAATCCAAACATCAACAAGAGTTAGAATGATGAAATTATGGTTTCATGCTTCAACAACACATTAATGACGATGGAAGAGGAAAAGGGAATGAACCTTTGGGAATGCAATTGCAAGCCAGCCAAAAAGGATAAAAATTTGAGATAATCCCAAGGTCTGATAAACTCACAACAATGTAACCCAAATTAGCATACAAAAATCAAACAATTAGAAATCTAATTAAAAATAGGGTTGAAGAAGTTACAGCTCTCCTGCCAATGAGATCAGAAATTTTGCCACACAATGCTCCTCCTATCAATGCTCCAAATGTTTGGACTGAGCTGAACAATGAGTACTGCCCAAACCCAACCCATGAAGATGAAGTAGCTAATTAAATCATTGAAGATGATACTGTGTGGAATTTTGTGTTTTTTTTCTGCTATACAATCCTACTTCACAAAATACAAGCAACAAATTGCAACAAATGGGTGACAGTAAATTTGAAAAATTGAGACAAGAAAGTAAACAAAAATCGAGCATGTGAAAAAGAAGATTAGTACCGCTTGAATGAACTGAAAGGACACACATTTTCTGGGAAGAAAAGGGCAGAACTGTGAAATAAAAATGAGTAATTACAGATGGAACACTTTTTGGTAAGTTTCTATTTTAGTTGGCACTCCTAGACTAATTTGTTTCAACTGTTAATTAGTTTTGAGAGTTCATTATGTTACTCACCCAATTAACTGAGGCGTAAAATGAAGAGTTTGCTCTTCTTCTCCATCTTTCCAAACAAACAATAGTTACCATTTTTTTAGCACTAATATTTTATATCTTTCACTCTCAGCTCCTTGATCTTCACCGGCGGCCCAAACCTCCATCCAATGGATCGAACCCAGAGCAACCACTAACCCAATTGATCAATTCTCGTTGATGTTGTTGGTAATTTAGTATACTAATAGTTTGCATTCCTTGAGGTGAGATGGAATTTTGGTTTTTGTTAATTGATTTTTTTTAAAATGTTTTTTGATAATGTTTATTGTGATTCAACTTTTCATGGTTTTGATAGTTTGTTGTTGATGTTGTTGGCATTTTATTTAATTTTGGGTTTAATACTTTGGACACTCCCACTTATTGAAAACTGATCAGTTATGTCCTCAATTAAAAATAAAGTCAAAGTAGTCTTCAACTTAACGGAAAATAGGTCATATAGGTCCCTCCGTTAGTTTGACTTAACGAAATCATTAGTTAGGTGACGTGGCACACGTGTCGCTCACGTGTTATTTTAAAATATTTTAATATTAATTTAAATAAAATGAGACATGAGTCGCTTACCGATTGATTGAAATTAATTAAATTAATATGAAGTTACAATTTTACCCTTTAATGTTTTATATCCATCTCTTTCCTCCATGTATGATTGGTTTACCCCTTCTCTTTTTTAATTTGACAATCAAACCCCTGGCTGTCTCTTCTCTAGTTCTCTTGGTTTGGGAGAGCAGAGTACAAGCAAGCAACCCATAAACGTGAGTTTGGTACTGAAATGAGTCAACAATTAAGGTTGGTGGTTTGTGTAGCAGATGGGCTGCGTGATCGGTAAAGAAGCTCGGCGAAGCCTGCGGCGACGGCGGAT
>JAYMTE010000913.1:0-15196 GCA_036897545.1 Pelargonium fulgidum
TTTGAAATACAACATTTCAAATGATGAATTTCAAATCAAATCCATGTTCCCAAACGCAACCTAAGTTTATTTCCTTTGTATAAAAATTAGAACACTTTTCTTCTGTTACATGAAATGGGCAGTTGAAATTGCTTGCCAAGGATGCTAATGTTGTGATCCACTTTGGTTGGTGTTATTTTTTTTATGAAGAGTAGCAGAATCCTATATGCCTAGTTTGATTATTTATTCGTTCATAGTCGTCAATTGAAAAATGATAATGTACTTTAGATATTTTACTGCTTTTCATTTACTCTAGAGCTTTATCAATATGTTCAGGTGGTGAAAGTATATATGGGGCTCCTTTTAGTGATGAGTTCCATTCACGTTTAAGATTCAACCACCGGGGGATTGTTGCATGTGCTAATGCTGGCTCACCTCATTCAAATGGGAGTCAGTTTTTCA
Source organism: Pelargonium fulgidum (assembly GCA_036897545.1). NCBI lineage: Eukaryota > Viridiplantae > Streptophyta > Magnoliopsida > Geraniales > Geraniaceae > Pelargonium > Pelargonium fulgidum. The sequence continues at coordinate 442 of JAYMTE010000913.1, forward strand.
TATCCTTAGATAAATGCGATTGGCTTAACAAAAAAAATACCATTTTTGGAAAGGTAATCTTGGCTGTCTTCTTTTATTTTCTTTTTGCCCTAATGAGTCATTTCTCAATTGAGTTTTTGGGGGAACTTGTTTTTTGTTTTGTTTTCAGATTACTGGAGATTCAATATATAATCTCAGCAGGTTAGCAGAACTTGAAACTGGTGACGATGACCGGCCAATAGATCCACCCCCACGGATAATCTCTGTTGAGGTAACTTTCTCATTATTTTGTGCTTGCTTGTGTGTGCAAACTTGTTCTCTGGTGAGTCTTATATTAATGCTGTTCGAGTTAAGAATGTTATTCTCTCTCAGCTTAAGAATTTAGAGTAGTCTGTTCCTCAAAGGTTATAGAAATAAAGATTATAAATGCACGTGGATTGAATAGTTTGTGACTTTAGTGATCAGTTGATCTTACACAAAATATGTTGATATTGATTTCCACATCTTCTTGCTGAGGCTATTGTTATTTGTTATCTTTTGGTGGGTTCTGTTTGTCAACTTAGATTATTTAACCCTCCCATATTTATACTTCTTGTGACCGCCTTGTTGAAATCAATGTATTAGGTACTGTGGAATCCTTTTGATGATATAGTTTCTAGAGTCATTGCAAGGCCTCTGACTCAACCTGTAGCAGATAATGACAAGAAAGATGCAAAGAAGAAAGCTGTAAAGTAAGTTTTCTCAACCTAATGCTAAAAAGTCTGTAGTGAATGGAAAGTAAATATATCTGAAATCTAAATTACCTTGTAAATCTAAATAAGCTATATTTGTCTTATCATTGCTCGATGTAGAAAGCTGAACTTGCTTTCATTTGGAGAAGAAGCTGAAGAAGACGAAAAAGAACTGGCAGCTGTAAAACAAAAAATCAAGAGTAGTCATGATGTGTTGGATGATCCTCGACTTCTAAAGGATGAAGTTCCGAATAAGGAAATGGTAATAGTACTGTATTAATTTTTAAAACTTATTGTGTTAAAAAATTGCTGACCAATTTGCAATGTTTATGGGGTCGTGGATTGAATTCACAATTACCAAAAAATAAGAGTTTTCATAAGTTGATTGCCCTTTTCTCTTTGGTGGAAAATATTATTCTCTTGTCTTCTTGATTTACTTGCCTCAGAACCTCTTCTGGCTTGGTTTAAAAGCAATACGGTTCATTTTTTCATATAATTGTCTGAAGATTGATTTATCTAGAAGCCTATTTCCTGATATAATGTCTCATACGGGACACCTTTATGCAGTTGATAGTATATGTGACATACTCTTAACTCAATTTCTGAAATGCAGGACTCTGAATCAAAAAAACGAAGAGAATCCATAAGAGAAGCTCTAAGCTCTAAGAAAGAAGAAGCGGTGAAGGTGAAGAAGGATTCAGAAGCCAAATGTGCTGATCCCCGCGATCATAGTGACGACGACGACGATGATGCCAATTTTGACAACCGAATGCGGCAACAAATACTCAGAAGAAGGGAGGAGCTGGGAGATCTCCCCTCTAAGCAACTCCCACCTAAGCCACCTAAGCAAAAGTTACATAATGGTACTTAACTGTCTATCTAATTTAATAAAGTCTGAAGCAATGGAGGTTCAAGATGTAATTCTCCCCTTTTTCCTAATTTGATGGATGTTTTTCACTGCTCTGATATTTGCATTATCATTGTTGTAGGCATCAGCCATTATGTTATTATTGTGAGAAAAAAAATCAATTTATTGTCATAAATCAATAATCATCCCTATCTTCTGATGTATGGAATATCATGGTGTATTAATTTAGATTGACCAGCTCCAATTTCAATCATTTTTAGTTATTTATCATTCTATGCTACATAACTTTTAGTTTTTGATTGTCTCCTTGACACTAGTTTTCTTATGTTTTGCACTAGCAGGGAGTTCTAGCACAAAGGACCATGCAATATCTAAACCAAGGTAAACACTATATCTCTTGGGCATGTTGCGATTGTTGTCCTTGTCCTGTGTATGTCTACTAAAGTTCTGTAGTTATTATCCTCCTGATATGTTTGGGAATATGTGTGGTGTAAATATGCTCATCATGAATATTTTGTTTAGTATTTAATTTATGAATTAGTCAGGAAAAATAAGGAATCTAGGACTTTTAGATAGAGTTGCTGCAGATATATCCTATTAGGAACATTAGTTCTTCCTCTAGTATCACACACACACACACACGTACATAGTTGATACTTTTCATTTAGTAGCATCAAGATTACTGTGGAGGCATCTCCAAAAAGAAAATAAATAAATAAATAAATGAAGAGATTATTGGGGTGGCTAGAAAATAAGTTGATGCTCAGCAGGTTTAAATCATTCATGTAATTGTTTTGTGTTGACATAATATCAGGTACCTATCAAAGCATATTATACTTGCATTTTTATTGACAACCTTCAAACTCCATATATTTGAATCCCTGTCATATATTTCCTTAGCTGTATGAATGATGTTACTTTTATCTACTCTGCGGAGATTGTGGATGACATGACATGGTGATAGGGTCTCTTAAAGATCCTTTTGAAACTCTAATAAGCATTAAATGAAAGAAGAATTAGGTGTGTGCCTAAACAGACTGATTAATAATTTTGCTATAGTATTCATGTGAGGAATGGAAGAAGTTTATCTTTGGTTAGTGACAAGAGGCGTGTATAAGAGATGGAAGCATGCATGATTATGTATTTTGCTATATTGCCAATCCCCTCCAATTGGAAAAGTACTCGTCTGTTAGACAAATGTGGATATCGCTCCTATTTTTTGTGACTGCATATATCATCTTACATTGTTAGGATCATCATTTGAGGAAGAAGTCTATGCCCTTTCTTTCCTCTTTGCCATAGTAGTGGCTATCCCTTGATGTAGTTAAAATTATCATTTATTATTATTATTTTTTTACAATTGAGTTCTTTTTCATTGTTAACATTATCAATTTATGCATTGATGAATTTCCTTGTGCCTTTTCTTTTGTATACAAGGGTGGATCTAGAAATCTTTTGTTAGTGAAGGGAAATAATTAGAATTTACAAACAACCATGGCTTAAGACGCTTGCTTCTCTTGAGGTCTCAGGTTCGAGCCTCGATTGTTACGCTTGCTAATAAAAAAATAATAATTAGTATTTACAAGGACAGAGGTGGGGAATTTGATCCCCTGCGAAAAAAAAAAAAAAAAAATCAATTTAGTTGGATCTTCTTATTCATTATTATAGATGAAACTAGGTAGGTGGTCATTAGGCCGTTATACAGTCCTCCTTTCTTAATGAATGAATCATCTAAAAGTACATGAATTCTATTTCATTCTCGGCAGGTCCAATGCGGAAAGTGCTAAGGATGATCAACCAAGGGTGGAAAAGCTGTCCTTGAAGAAGAAGGGAATAGGATCAGAAGCCAGGGCTGAACGTGTTGCTAATGCAGATGCAGATTTACAATTATTAGGAGAAGTTGAACGAGGAAGACAATTGCAAAAACAGAAGAAGCGCAGACTTCAAGGCCGTGAAGATGAGGTATACTGAGTGATTATGGTTCATCATTGTGTATTCCCCATGCTTACCTTTTCTCCTATTCCCCCCTGTTCAAATATTTCATTATGTTGGACTATATATGAGTTGGCTAGTGAGTAATGGAGGTCACTGAATGATGCCAATGCCAACATATGCGGATGTTTTGCTCTTTGAAAATCGTAAAATAAAATAGATTTCCATGTCCAAAATGTTAATTATTCTCCTGAGAAGATAGAGGGAGTAAAACCAAAATATGTTATTCGAGGATAATGATTTGTCACCAAAAGAAACATCCTTTTGCCGTTTACCTAATAATGGTTAATGATCCTTTCTGTGCATGAAGGATTTAGAAATGAACTAGGAATGAGGGATGAGCAAAGAAGCTTCCCTGTCATAAATATCATACTTTTCCTCATTCCCCACCTTTGTGGATCTTGTTTCTTATTAATTCTGCTACATAATTTAGCTTAGTGACTGATATCAAAGAGAATGAGTATCCTAACTCAACAAATTCACTGGTGGTATACGAAAAGATTCATGTGCTTTCAGTTGAGTATCGTGATCATGAAGTTCTAAATGCTTGAGAACTCGTTGGGAGTCCGATATAAACAGATACTATCATTTGCCCTGATAACATATAATGTCTTTCACTTTACTTATATTTACTGAATTAGTAATACTCTGCCTTTGTTATTAGATTCTTGCAAGACTTGAGAAGTTTAAGTCAGCAATATCTGTGAAGCCTGATACCTCAAAGAGTGAGTCTAAAGGTGGCGTTGATGAGGATTTATCTGATTGGGGAACAGTTCGTTTAAAGTTTGCACCTGAGGCTGGCAAGGTAAGCTGGCCATCTTTATATATATATATATATTTGAATATCTTGTTTTGTTTAGATTTCCATAGGTTTTTGGGGAACTACATGAATGTTTGGTAAATCACAATGCAGGATCGCATGTCTCGCACTGAGGACATAAATGATTATGTTGTGCACGACCCTTTGTTAGAGAAAGGGAAAGAGAAGTTCAACAGAATGCAAGCCAAACAAAAGCGACGAGAACGCGAATGGGCTGGCAACTCTCTCACTTGAGATCTCATTTCATCTCCCCCTATGCAGGCTTGTGAATATTCAAGGCTAAATGAAACCGGTGAGTTTGGTCATACGCCAGAGTGTCTATGTTCTGTGGTTAGATTAATTTATCATCTGGGCAGAAGCTAATCAATAGTTGACCACCATTTTGTTCTCTTACATTCTCTTTTTGGCTGTTGTTACATTCTCTTTTTGGCTGTTGTATTTCTCTTAGCTTCTACATCTCGGTCAAGTTAGGGTTAGAATGGACAGTTAAGAGCCACCATGTGTATAATTTTCATTGAATAACTGGACGTTACAAGTATCAACAACCTTTACCTTGTTAGTTGAGACTCGGAACCTCATGTGTGAGCTTCGTTATAAACCCTGTTTAAATCGGTATTCTACAACCGAATATATTCTAGGAATTTATTTCCGAGAAGGTGGAATGAAGAATCTCCTTTGTGTGTGTTTTTATTTATTGTTTGAAAACCATGAATGGGCAAGTCTCTGGCTGGTGGCTGGCACAGATGTAGAAAAGCACATGGCTAATTGTTGACTGCTTCTGGTACATAATCTTTGGTCTTTTCTTTATTCTGGGTTTTGACCGACCACCTTGGGTTTTACAATGCAACCTATGCATGGATCTGGCAGGTTTAGGATTCAAATGTCGGTGTGGACTTTTTATATGTTTTTTCGGCAAGCATAACAGCCGAGATTCAGATCTGAAACCTCAAGAGAACCGTCTTAAACCACTTGTCCCATTGGTGGTCATTTGTCGGTGTGGACTTGGTGGCTGGAACCATATGCATACGATATACACGCCTGGTTGGGTTGGGTCCTGTCTAACCACCCACTAGTAGATTTACATTTACTACAATTCCAATTCAGTTTTGGCTTAAATTTCCAAGCAAGCTTGCCAAGTCTGTTTATAAAGTGAATGATTCTGGTTTTTTGTCGACTTTAAAGGTCAAAAGGTAGTGGATTATGTTGAATTTTTGTAGCTTCACCCACCTAGATTTTGATTGGTATTATTAGGGAAGAAAATGACTTATTTGCAACACCAAGCGTAAATGTGTTGCACAACCCAAGATATTCAAAGTATTATTGAGTTGTGTTGAGAAATCAGTTTTTGTTGGTACAATAATAACGACAATCGTTGGGACAAGGAACCAATTCATTTTGTTCACGTTTTGTGTATTTACTTTTGAGTTGAGTTGAGTTGTGTTGTGTTCACACGTCAAGCTTTTCAAAATGAACCCAAACCCCATTTTGGCACAACCAACGTTAACAAATTCAATAGTCGACATCAAATCATCCAACTCCCCTTGTTCCCTTCCCAAAATTTAATACTATAAAAATTGCTCTTATCAACTTCCACCTATGCCTCCATGTTTGTATAATGAAAAATAGTTTAATGGTTTTGTTTATTCTTGAGCTCGCACTTTTTTTCAGTTTAACCCTTTCTTTTACAACAGTTAATTGGTTGTAGTATGTTAATTTGTGTTACGTCAGTTATCGATAACACATCACCATATTAACTCGTAATAGTTGTCATTGAAGTGAGATCGCTAAGTAATGCTTTTTGTTTTTCCTTTCACAATCAATAATTAAAGTGACTGTTTTTCTGACTGCAGAGGAAAAAAAAAATGAATCACAATGTTTTGCCTCTAGTGCATGTTTGTTTATGTGGCATGTCCACGTGACAACTATTATTAACTGGTATAATGACATATTCAGATTCGATTGATGTGACACAAATTGTGATTGTTTAATAGTGTTAACAAATTTCACTACAAAAATTAAATGCATGTAAAACTCAAATCATGGGTCAAATTAAAAGAGAAAAAAAAATCTTTAAATTCACTCAAGATTAGGTGATGCAATTGGTAGCGCAGAGTCGCGTGAATGGAATTAGCTCTCGGGATTCGATCCACGTTCAACACATCCATGAAAAACAAGTAAGAACTTTAACCTATAATCAAGTTTCGAATAAGAATTAGTCCGAATGTAGCTAAACAACACAAAAATGTCAACATGGAGTTTGTGGGTTTACTTAAGATACCTCATGGTATTAAATTAAGAAGAGAGAAGAAGAAAAAAAAAATGAGGAGAGAGAAAAAAAATGAAGGAAGTTGAAAAAGGAAAAAAAAAAAACATAAAAAATCCAAAGCCGCGTAGTAATCCCGAATCACCGGCCTTGACGTCCTGCAAGTCCAAATCCAAACCCGTCCTTTTTCACACACAACCCACAACCGCGTTCACACACAAAACCCAACTAATTATGTTTTTAACAATAAACAATTCCTATTTTTAGCGGCTCCTAAGAAAAAAATTACCTATCTGTGTGTTCACACTGGAGAGGACGGCCACGTCATCATCTCCTCCTCCAATCCTTCATCTTCTTAGTCTCTACTCCTCTGTTTCTGTTTCCTCAAGTAGTCCACTTTTTTCTCTCACCTATATGTTCACAGTATCGTCTCTGTATGAAACCGCCACAACCAGACCATCTCGCCTTTCTATACAATTTCTTGCAAACCTCCTTTGACCCGACCATGACGGACACCACCACCGTTAATGGCGCTTCCAAGAAGCGCCGACGAAAAGACGAAACCGCCGCCGACGACGACACTGTCTCCAACAACGGAAATAACAAGGATTTGAAGGGTATAATTACGTCTCTGATGTTGCTTGACGAGCAGGACAAGTGCGAGCAGGAGGAGCAGGACCGAGCCTCTGACGAACAGAAATCGTTTCTTCAATCGAACCACAAGAGGAAGACCCGAGCCATGCTCGATTACTACTCCAATCTCCAGGATTTCTACTCCGAGGTCGACGATTCCGACTCCAACAAACGCAAAAAATCGAGAGTCGCCGCCGGTGCTGTCCTCACCGCCTCCGCCGCCGATGGCTTGTCCTCTGAATCGGATAAGGTTTCCGCGGCTAAATCCGGCGCCGGTGCGGCGGCGGGCCACCACCGGAGGCTGTGGGTGAAGGACCGATCGAACGCGTGGTGGGACGAGTGTAACAAGCCGGATTATCCAGAGGAGGATTTCAAAAAAGCGTTCAGGATGGGCCGAGCAACGTTCGATTTGATCTGCGACGAGCTCAATTCGGTGATTGCGAAAGAGGACACGACGCTCCGGAACGCGATTCCGGTGAGGCAGAGGGTGGCTGTTTGTATCGGGAGGCTCGCCACGGGCCAGCCGCTCCGGCTCGTGTCGAAGAAGTTTGGTTTGGGGATTTCCACTTGTCATAAACTTGTTCTTGAGGTTTGTTCAGCTATAAGGACTGTTCTTATGCCTAAATACCTCCAATGGCCCGACGAGGACTCGGTTCGAGGGATTAAGGACGAATTCGAGTCCATATCGGGGATCCCCAATGTCGTTGGGTCGATGTACACCACCCACATTCCCATCATTGCCCCGAAAATCAGTGTTGCAGCTTATTTCAATAAGCGCCATACCGAGAGGAACCAGAAGACCTCGTACTCGATCACTGTCCAAGGCGTGGTTGATCCGAAAGGAGTGTTCACTGATGTGTGCATTGGTTGGCCCGGTTCGATGCCTGATGATCAGGTGCTCGAGAAATCCGCCCTTTACCAGAGGGCTAACGGGGGTTTGCTCAAAGGAGTGTGGATTGTTGGGAGGTCGGGGTACCCTCTGATGGATTGGGTTTTGGTGCCTTATACTCAGCAGCACTTGACTTGGACTCAACATGCGTTTAACGAGAAAATCGGGGAGATTCAAGGGGTTGCGAAGGATGCTTTTGCGAGATTAAAGGGCCGGTGGAGCTGCTTGCAGAGGCGGACAGAGGTGAAGCTTCAGGACTTGCCTGTGGTTCTCGGTGCCTGCTGTGTTTTGCATAACATATGCGAGTTGCAGCACGAGGAAATGGATCCTGAATTGAATACCGAGCTTGTGGATGATGAGATGGTTCCCGATGATGGTTTGAGGTCTATGAGCTCAATGAAGGCCCGGGACGCCATTGCGCATAATCTCTTGCACCATGGACTTGCAGGCACTGCTTTTCTTTAGGGGAAAACAAGGTAGAAATAGCTTGCATTTTGTGTCAATCAGGATTGTCATTCTTTTTTGTGTATGCTAGCTCTTGTTAATTTCAGGGTTTGTATTTGTAGAATACTACTCATCTTGATTTGTTGAAGGGGCTTAATTTGTAAAACATATATTTGCCCCTTCTCCAAATGGATGATCTATGAAGACAAACTTTAATTACATTTATACCAATAGATCAAAATTCACAGGCACAGTCTAGATGTATTCAAAATAAGAGTTCTAATCAAAATTTGATCATGAAAGATAGTATTTTTTTTTCCCCTTAGAATTTGGTTATGAGCCTCCATTTTGATTGTTTAATGGGTTAGGTTTGCAAATGGCTAAAGGGGGTTTAGATTCCAAATTCTCATCTCTGATCTCTATCACTAGTTTATGGTCTTAGAAGTCTTATATTATCTTTAATTGCATGTTTTAAATTAATAAATCAACTTCCATCCATCTCTTCAAAACTATTAATTAATTAGTAATTTTAATGTTGATGAGTTATAATCCAACCATTCCAATAGTTGGCTAAAGTCAATGGTGGTTTCATGCCACAACTGCACCATAAATGTTTGTTTATGACTTTATCAATCAATATCTTGATCAAGAAATTAAAATAAGATACTGTGGAAGCTGTTGATTACTCAAAGTCAGGAAATGGCCATTGGTTTGAATCCAAAAAAATAATAATAATAAGATGCTATAGACTTGTTCTGTAAGCAATGGACTTTGGTGACTCCTATCCACAAAAGCAAGCTCAAAATTAAAGAGGGACAAAACTCCACTCCCATATACAAGCATCATACATGGACATACAAGTGCCTGCTAGAAAATAAGTATTTTGCTCAACTTCTTCGTCAACAAAACTATATAGTATGTACATAGCTGTGTAGTAAACAGGATTCAGGATTGGAAGCGTTGGCGGCTTAAATTGCAGGTCATCTCAACATGCAAATGTGGGGTCAGCGTCGGATCCCAATCTGCTGCTCGCCCCCATCAGACGGTAGACGGAAAGGAAAACGTGCAAAATGGATCCTCAAGGAGGGAGAGTCGGGTTTCTTGTCATCAAACTTGTAACCTGCAGGATATCCAAAACTAAAATGTGACTCCTTTCCAACAAAGTGAATTCATAAATCCAAAATTTTGAAAGGCTTTCGGATACGCCGTACCTTGAAGAGCTTCCAATGCAGTCAGAGCACACTTTGAGTCACTAAACTCAACAAAGCACAAGACCATAGCCCGATCTCCAGTCTGCAATTAACTTACTTGTTTACATAAGATAACAGCAATATAAGAAATATAATGAAAACAAATACTAGGAGATTCCCACAATGACTACAGAGCTAGGTGCTCCTTGCAAAATGACAAATGGTGTTAAGTTAGCATGAACTCATTCAATGGATTTAATACAATGATACAACTTATAAAGACTTACATGTGAACTGAAGCTTATCAGTTCCAATTGTGAAGGGGAAAAAAAACTTGCTATTCAACATGCAAAATCAGATATAAATTGTAATTAAAAGTCATAAAGTTTTAGGATTCAGATGTAGCACAAAATATACAATATACCACCAAACAAAATAACATAAGAAATGAGACTGAATGATTTAAAATTGTTTAGCAGTCAATCCTGCATTTTAGTTGAGAGAGATTGCAACACTGAAAAAGAGGTATCATACTCAAACAAAATTGGAAGTCACTTAAACTGACGTTAATCCATCTTCCATGCTTCTAGGTAAATGATACAAACAGCACAAAGTATCGAAAACCATCCCTGTAGGACTTCAATGAATAGCACCAAATAAATCAATTGAACTACTTGTACCAGAATTTTATGCATAAATGCAGACCAACATTACTGCAGAAATTGTTTGAAGTTGTCTCATGAAGGAGTTGGTGTGGAAAAAAAAAATACAATTAGAAGTCAAAGAATAAGTAAGTGTACAATCATCAGACAGTAACATCAATAAGAACGCTAAAGCCACAATCTCCTATCCCATCTCAAATAAACTACACTACTTCTGTCCCAAAATGAGTGTTATGTTTCTCCAATTTTTTAATCTAAAATGAGTGATCTTTCCTTTTAAGAAGATTGTTATAAACGATCACCACCAATATCTATATAATATGTTAGTTAGAATGCCTTGAGTTGCAACAAATGTACATGGACATACACAGAGAAAAGACTAACACTAACTCACTTGTCCTTAAATTAATAAAAAAATAATACAAGACGCTCATTTTGGAACAGATGAAGTAATATCTCAAAGTTAATATTCAAGCGCTCAAATGCATGTACACATACAATAACACTAAGTTTCTAGAATCTAAACACAGCCCGACAAAAAGATCTGAGTAGTAGACTTACACGCCTTGGCTCCTTATGAACAACTCTGATATCTTTAAAGCCAATAAATGGACGGAAAAGATCTTGATTACTGTCAAGGATCCAAATGATGGAACGACGAAATATCAACCAGAGAACTTGGCCATGTTCTAATTTCTATTCAATGGCTTATGAAGGTCACATCCATCCACTGGGAGGGTCATTTTCTAGCAATAATTGGGAATAAAAAACGAAAGAGAAACAAAAAGAATGTTTGAAAATAAGAATTGTGGACAAACACACTCAAAGTGAAAGGATACGGCCTACTTCTCTTCTTGTACAATCGGTTGGAAGTCCATCAACAAACAGAATGTTTGGTTCCTCAGAAATTTGGAGACCTTCTCTGATTCTCTGAGAGCTCGGCCTTTCACTAATTACATCAGGAACGCCTGGTGGAGATCCCAGTCCAACATCTTGTCTTTGGCTTAAAAAATTAGGATGCTCTAGAGATGGTCGTGTCTTCATGCTTGGTCCCAATGCAGATCCACCAACATCAGATTCAGAGTGAATTCGGTCACCTGATATGTCATCTAGGCCATGAGCTCCAGGCCGCAATGGGTACGCCTTCATGCTTGCCCCTGATGTCAGCCCGAGAAGAGGACTTTCAGAGTGAATTTGAGAACCTGATATGTCATCTAGGCCACGAGCACCATGCCGCAATGGGTATTCCTTCAAGCTTGCTCCTGAAGCCACCCCACCGAGACCGGGTTCAGAGTGAACTTGAGTACCTGATATGTCATCTAGGCCACGAGTCCCAGGCGGGTTCCCCTTCATGCTTGCTCCTGTAGCCAACCCATCACGAACAAGTTCGGAGGGAACTCGAGCACTTGATATGTCATATAGGCCAGGAGCCCCGTCCCGCAACGAATTCATCTGATACTGAAAAGCAACAAACTCATTCATCAAATATATACATCATTAATTCAGAATTCTGAGTTTAAGTTCTTACATCTCTTTGTACAAAATCAGAAGAAACACCCCTTTGATCATTAGAACACGAATTGTGATGAGAAGCTAATAATGGTGCTTCAGATGACAAGTAGCCAGGAAAGCTGGACCTTGGATCATTAGAACCCGAATTTTGATGAGAAGCTAATAATGGTGCTGACGATAAGTAGCCAGGAAAGCTGGACCTTGGATCATTAGGACCTGAATTTTGATGAGGAGCTAAAAATGAGGCTTCAGAGGACAAGTAGCCAGGAAAGCTGGACCTTAGATCATTAGAACCTGAATTTTGATGAGCTAAAAATGAGGATTCAGAGGACAAGTAACCAGGAAAGCTGGACCTTGGAACACTCCCTCCGACAGCACGGGCTACACAATAAAAAGTACTTGTGAAGATCAATTATACACAAAGCCTGGTACTAAAGGGGAAATAAGCATTCTTTGCAGAACATAAATGTAGATTAATATGATTTCCTGATTGCTACTTCAACAGGCAAGGATGTATCAAACAGGTGTAAGAGACACACGAGGATAATGGTTCCAGCAGTAAGAATGAATACATAACTCTGATCACCTATTCAAGAAATTATGCCAGAAATCCACAAGCTCCAAACAGGGTAATCTTTCTAACCATAAACAGCTCTATTGTGTCTTCCAGGAACAAGACATTGTGGGTGTAGCATAGCAGCGGGGAGAATAAGGAGCGAATTAGAAATGCAGGCATAGTGCTCTGCCACGTTAGTAATATAGAAGACCATAGAACACTGTAAAAATGGAGGTTGAACATTTTGTAACCACTAAGAAGAGATTAAATTCATGGGGAAGTGAAGATTGTAAAATCACATAGAGCTCCCATAATAGCAAACAAAGTAAGGTTCTGCATTATAGTGCAAACTCACTGCACTAGATGGAAAAAGAAGGGGGTAGATCATAAGTACATGACCATTATGAGAATACTGCACTCAATTGCTTTTAGCATCGGATAAGTTAGATATCATCACAGACAAACAAAAAATTATGGGGTTTTCTTAATCGTGGCAATTTATAAAAATAAGACAATTAGAGGTTGTAGTGGCAAAAAAAAAAAAAGTAGATAAACCAATTTTGCAACACTAAATAGAGAGAGAGAGAGAGAGAGAGAGAGAGAAGGCACAGATTGAATTTATGAAGAATGAATGACGGGAGAGTGGCCAAGAGTCTTGTATCAGGCTCAACCAGCAAATGGCTGAAACAAACCACCATTGGAAGCCAAATGACTGGGCATTGGTGATACAATAACCAATTTTTTAGTTTGTCAATGACTTATTTTTATTGTGTTTCAATCTTCAAAATTTCTCAAACAAAAATGCTAGAGGGCCATTTATTGGAAACATATTAAGCACTCTTACAAGGATCAATCTTGTATGGGAAAATTTTTAGTGGTTATATTTTAACTTTATTATTATATAACATCTTGTTTGAAAGCTCATGACCTTAAATGCAATCATTGGATAGTGTTGAGAGTTATTAGGATAAGTAACCAGTTTAAGGAATTGTAGAGTGCCATTTGCAAACTCTAAAATCTACTAATTTTGTAAGTCATCCTTCTTTAATCGGTAACCAATGTTTATGTTCCAAGGGCAACCAAACATGCCCAAAATGTATGCTTCTATATCAGTAGTGGTAATCTCAGCACTAAAACAACTGGGACATTGGGCAGGTCCCAAATAAGTGGTACTGAACTCTAGCACGACCTACAATTTTCACTGATTTTCCTTCGTTTCATAAACACCTGTCTTCTTTCACTTTGAGATCATCATACACATAAGCAAGATTTCACGGGAGGTCATTCAAAGTAAATGGAATGAAAATGTCCTCATCTATATACTTTTTGTTCTTCACCTAGGTTCCCTTCTTCAGCCCATCATTGAAAGCGTAAATAAAATGCAAACACAATCCAACCAAGAAAAAAAAAATACTAGAGAAAATGTAAAGCTTATTTTGTAGAGATTACTCCTTCCATCCCAAAATTTTCATTTTTATGTGTGTAAAAAGTTAAGAATAAGTTTATAGAGATTAAGTTTTTCTCCCTTATACCCCCATTAAGGTTTGTCGTAACAAACCCGTGATTCTACGTTACTTATATTAGGGCTAGTTCTGGTAATTCATGGACAACCAACTACACAAAAATGAAAATGTACAATCTTTTTGGACAAAGTTAATAAAATTAAATGTACTAGAAAAAAAAAACAAAAATACATCAATAATCACATTGTAGAATCTATACCTCAGAAAGTTCACACCTTTCAGTTTTAGTTCATATAATATTCGAGTGTCTATAAAACCCACAACTCAAGCAATCTAAGTAGGCCGTCAAAATTACAATTTTCCCCTCTTTTTCTCAGCAACCAAACACAGCCCCAAGAAAACAAAAAACCCCAAACCACGTAACATACGCATGAGAAACCATGAAATTTGCAGAACCAAATTTAGATGAGCTAGGGTTAGGGCAGATAACAAAATAAAAAAAATAAAAAAACAACCTGTGTCCGAGGTCGCAGCGTATCTGTAGTACGGATCCGCCATAGATGGTTGCTGTGCCTGAGTTGAAACTTGAAACCCAGAAACAAGTACAACAAATTATTCTAGGGTTAAATACCCTAGGTACCCAATCTTTTCAAAACTGACCAACCAGTCCCCAACCTAAAATAAAGTTACAGCAGTCCCCAACCTAATGAAAAATTGGTCACAGCAGTCCTACCGTTAGTTTGATTTAACGGT
>JAYMTE010000914.1:0-15193 GCA_036897545.1 Pelargonium fulgidum
AAGTCCCGCCGCTACACCCTCTCCGCCTGCATTCCGCTCCGCCGCAACCTCCGCTACTTGTTCGTCCTGCCCCTGCTCTACGCCTCTGCTCTTCTCTTCTGCGTCGGCCCTTTCTCCTCTCTCTTCGGCCACCCTCCCCTCCCCGGTGCCGTCTACCGTAGCCACGAGATCTTCGACAAGTTGTGGCCGGATATTCACTCCGATAATTCTTCTGCTCTTCAGGTTTCTTTCTTCCTACCTCTGTTATATTATATATTATGTGTCTTTATGCTTGGTTTCCGAGAAAATGTGTGGAAATAGAAACAATGACATTTTGCACCAATTTCCATCTCCTATAGTTTCGGAACTATGAAAAAAGACTATAAATGCTAATTGAAATTTTACCTCCTTTACTGCCTCCGAGTTTTCTGATAGATCAGACAGCAGCATTGATTTTATTTAATTTTCAATTAATGTCTATTTCCTGAGGAGATGTTGGTGGTTTGCAGAAGTAGGTGATTCAATTGTTCCGGATGAGGATGAGGAACTTAATTCTAGATGAATGGCTTCTGTTCAATTGTAAAGACTTGTTTGATCCTTTCTTTTGTGAGGACTGATGGAAGGTTTCAGATAGGTTTTACTTTATATAAGTTGACTAGTGGCAGACCTCAGTCTTGAAAATGGTCAATTCAGAAATAACCTCTGAATCCTGCAAAATTGAGTTGAAGTCAACATTTGCATTACTGTAATGTGCATTATAGACTTACAAATACAACTTCATTTTGATTGATTTTAGAATCCAGCACGACATACTACTTTAGGAAGCTCGAAAACTTGTGAGAAATTTAAAATAAAAAAGTACTGGATCAGATTTATGGTAGACAATTCCTTTACCTAATTAGAAACTGTTATTGTTAATGTTTTTCTCCTAATAGTTGTTCTTACAATATAATTACTGTTTTTTAAGTTTCAGCAGTTGTAGACCTGATCAGAGCACAATCTTTATTCTTTCCTTTTTGTATCAGAGAGTTGATTATTTACAGTGTATAACACTGTAAAGTTGTGGCTACTTGCATTCTATCTGAGAGACAGATCTCCATAGATCTTCTCTCAATTGCAAGAGAAATAGGCAATGTTTTTCCTGCATTATTTCTTTTGGCAATTGATATTTGCATAATTAATGATGTAACTGAGATCAACTGGAACTATGTGCTGTTTTTTATTTATTGCAGATTTCTTCTGTATGGACATACAAAAAGAGACAAAAAGAGCCGAAACCTTGTCCAACTACTACTGCCGGACAACATCTCCGCATGCTTCAAGGTAGTTCAATGTCTTAATGGGCTCATTTTTACTACTTCTATATTCTCCAACTTGTACCGTGGTAGAATACTAAGCCGGGAGGTAAAGAAATAATAGTTTCACAAATTTCTTTTGTAAAGTTTCTGGGTAGGGAATGCAGTTTGGTCAGCTGTAAGTGATAGAACCTAGACACTGCCCATCCAGACAATAGTGTATAACCTAGAAATATGAGGTAGGTATAGAGTAACTTATTTATCTCTGTATTTCAGGCACTAGCCCCACGGGTTATTTGATGGTTGATGTTAATGGAGGTCTTAACCAACAACGCTCCGCGGTATGCTATTTTAGTGTATTCCAGCAGCCATGTGCTGCAGTTATTCTACTTTTGTCATTTCATTTCACCTGTCTCCTGAAATTATGTAAGAGAATGGTCCTGCAAGATATGTACTAGATGGTATGCTGGCATCACACGCATTTCCCTGTTAGCATATATATATTTTTTCTCATTGGTTTACTGTGTTTTTGACAGATTTGCAATGCAGTAGCTGTAGCAGGACTTCTGAATGCTATTTTAGTCATCCCTTACTTTGAGTTCCATAGTGTTTGGAGGGATCCAAGGCAAGTGACTTGCTAACTTTAGTAATCAGTTGATAATCCTTTGAAATAAGATGACTGTGCAATTCCATCATGAACCTGAAGACTTGAATTCTAAATTCATTGTGGGGGCAAATTAATTATAATAGAGGATGTTGATTTAAATCTCTACTCAAAAAAATTTTAGTGGGGGCAATGATGAATATTTTAAAAAATTATTGGGGCAAATATGAAAAATGCAAGGACAATTATCAAAATTTGGTAAAAATTAGTAGTATTTTTAGAATTTTAAAAAATTGAGTGGGGGCAACTGCCCCCAATTCTCACCATGTAGATCCGTCTCTGGTAGCAAGCAATAGAAAATCAGCCAGAATTGTTGTGGATAGAAAATCAGCTATGTTTTTTGAGATATGGGCAGATTAGCATATTATTGTTGATATATTTTTTTCAAATTAATCAATAATTGGAATTAGGTGGTTGCCTTCATATTTGACTCCAAATGAATAGTCTACCCATATATGTCAAAAGGTCAACCAGATATAGATTGAAGGGATATTGGGTGACTTTTGTGGCCTTACTGCATATTAGTTTCTATTGAAGTGTATGTTTGTGATCATTCACTAACCAAAAGTTAAAAACATGTTCATTTATTTTACAGTGAATTCGGTGATATATATGATGAGGATCATTTTATATCGATCCTTGGGAATCATGTCAAAGTAGTTAAAGAGTTACCTGAAGAACTGATGGAAAGATATGACAACAACATGACTAAAATTCCAATGTTACGTGTCCAAGCTTGGTCTCCTGTCAGTTATTACTTGAGAGAAGTTCATCCAATCTTGCTGAAGAAAGGGTGTGTAATACGTCTCTTTTGTTTTTAGATCATCATTTTTTTAATGGATTTATTGGAAGGAAAATATTGCTAGTCTTGTCACTGATAGTCACTGAAGTCTAAATCGCCAGACTTGGTGATCTTTGAAAATTTATCAAGTAGCAGGCTTACTTCAGCTATTTTACTTTGAAGTTGTATCATATTTGATTTGTTACTTGTTCTATCCAGGGTTGTTCGGCTTTCCCCCTTCGCCAATAGATTGTCTATGAATGTGCCCCCTCAGATTCAATTTCTAAGATGCTTAGCTAATTACAAAGCATTGAGGTTCTCTTCTTCCATATCAGCTGTTGCTAAAAAACTGGTTAACAGAATGATTAAGAAGAGTCATAGGAATGGTGGAAAGTATGTTTCTGTGCATCTCCGTTTTGAGGAGGTACTAATGCTGAGTTTCTGTGATATTCTCTACAATTATTCAGTGTTTCTAACATTTTTTCTTGAGAATATATAAGCTTTCTGTAATTAGCTTAGTATTTCCCTTCAACTTGTAGGACATGGTGGCCTTCTCATGCTGTGTGTATGATGGAAGTAATGATGAAAAGTCTGCAATGGATTCAATTCGAGAAAATGGGTGGAAGAAAAAGTTTGAAAGAAAAGATCGTGTAATTATGCCTGGTCTCAATCGTATCAATGGAAAGTGCCCCCTAACCCCCTTGGAGGTACCTCACATGTCTGTCTCTGTTTGAACTTTTGTGATCTAAACATGATTTCTTTTGTTATTGGTATCGGCCTTTTATTATAATGTGCACCCATTTCTTATAGACTTATAGTTATACCAACACTACCCTATCTTTCCTTCGGTTCAAGTTTTTTCTGGTCTATCCCTTGACCTTGTCTTATTTAGTAACGGCTTCATTTAAATCAAGCTTTCAACTAGCAAGGATGTGGGAAAGCCCCAAAAAAAAAAGTTGGCTTGAGGTTGATCGGAGGGATACAATTCCTCTGTGTGCGTTCAATTTCATTTGTGTAATAACTTATAAACCTTATTAAAGGTCCCAAGAACTACTTATCAAGCGAGGTCTAATCTAAAGTAATATATTCACAGCTTTTAGAGGTATCCTTAAAGTTCCTAGGGGCTCTCCTAATATGGAATAAATCATAAAAATAAAAGAGAGAGAGAGAGAGAGTTAAAAAAGAATGGAACTGTGTTGTATCAGACTGCTTGTCTTTTTGTGGTTATCTTTTCTTGCAGTGGTAACGCATTTTGGCAAATAGTAACTCCTTTTCTTGCATAATCTTTTTCTTGTCAGCATAGGTCGGGATGATGCTGCGTGGTATGGGATTTGATAAGAATACTTCAATTTATCTAGCCTCAGGGAAAATATACCAGGCTCAGAAGCACTTGGCTCCGCTATTGAGGATGTTTCCCCTTCTGCATACCAAGGAATCCCTTGCTACCCCAGATGAACTTGATACTTTTGAGGTATTTTCTGTTCCTACCCCATTCTGTAGATCTTGGCACCACAACCAAGTTTCCTGTGATTATCCCAACATTAAGTTCTTCACCCAGATTTGTTTAGATTTAGGACCCACTTTCTGTTTAGTTGTGAGATCTTGGAAATTTGGTAGGATTGCCCATTCAGCTATCTCCTGATACTCATTTAAAGCCTCCCATGTGTTACTTTTTTAACTACCGGACCATGTTCTTTGCCAGTCATGGTTTCATAAATAAGGTTAACAGCTGGACCATGTTCTTTGCCAGTCATGGTTTCATAAATAAGGTTAACAGCTTTATATCCTAATGGCATAAAAATTTACGATTACCCCCAAAAGTGCATCAACTTGTCCTGGAAAAGCAGTTGAACCAGGTAAACTGATCTCAATAGAATGTAATGTCATCTTCATATAGAGAAGCCAACAATGCCTAATGATCAATAAAACTTTCCTAAATTGTTGGCCAGTTATATTATATACATTTGTGGGTCAATGGTCAGCCCTAGGTCTAGAGCATGTCTTTACCAGAACCTGGGATTTATAGTAACTGCCTTGATCCTTCACTGGTTTGGTGTATGTCTTCGTCCGCACTCACCATACATGAAAAAGATTAGTTGATTATATAGGTTCACCATTTCACTATATAAACCCAGGTCTCTCAACCACTAACTCGGATCAAGCAAAGTTAGGGTTTCCAGCAAGCCATCGCCACCTATATTTCAAATGGGAATCAACACACACTAGCTCCACACTTATCAGTTATCTTAGACATATATCCTTTGGCCTTTGCTGCTGTTGGGCTGGGCCTCACATATCTATGGATTTTATCTTGCAATCATTTGGGAATATTTTATTATATACGATCATGCTTTGTAATATTTTGCATTTCATGACATAATGTAATGATTGTGAAATTTTTGCTAAGCTGGAGCCTGCAGGTTCAGTTGGTTAGATATAATGCTTGACAGCGTTGATAAATTTTCTTGAATAAAATGAATCAGATTTTTACCCCAAGGAACCAACTCAGAATAAAATTTAATTCATTTTAGTTTATCTCAAATCTCAATTGAATTTTATAATTCACAACTGAACTATTGTTTGGAAATAAATGATAATAAATGTAATCCATAGCATTTACAAATATCTCCATGAGCAAGAAGCTACTAGGTATGAGTCAATTAGGTGTAGGGCCCATGGGCATAATAAGCCGTGTCAAACACCACACAAATTTGTGGGACAATTTAACTTAGGGAAGTTAATAAACACGGCCAAATTTGTCAATGGCTCTCCTTTGACCTGTGTTACTTAACATGAAGCCGTTAAAAGGTGGACAAATGTCACTTCCGTCAAGAAGCTTTGCTTGAGGAAGTATTCATCTTACATCATTGCTATCTTGAGATGATTCTTGATTAAAGTAAGGGGAGGGGAAGAGAGAACACAAAACAGAAGGTTAAGAGGTTTGAGGGACAAGGGCTTACTGAAAGATTCACAAGAGGGAATTAAGAGATTTCTATGCATAGTGACAAGGATCAACCAAATGCCAGTAAACCTGGCCATTTTTTGTTGGAATTCTCATAAATACTTGCTTTAAGAATTCATTTGAAATTTAAATGGTCCTATACACCAGAATCGAGAGGAATTCTATTGTAAAAAGAATTAAATTGTTGATTTGATGCATTCCAATCAGAGTGTTTAATTTTTTGGGTTGCTTTACCGAATCAATTGTTCAAATCCTTTGTAACAGCAAGAAATCTATGCAACCCCTATGACTTTTACCATCTCTACTCAGTTTATGGCATATGTATCATATAACACTCTCCTCTTTTTGTAGGGATATTCGTCAAGGTTGGCAGCTTTGGACTACACTGTGTCCTTGTACAGTGAGGTTTTTGTGACGACTCAAGGTGGTAACTTCCCACATTTTCTTATGGGCCACAGAAGATTTCTATATGATGGACATGCTAAGACCATTATGCCAGATAAACGCAAGCTTGTATTACTAATGCAGAACATGACTCTCAGGTATTTTCTTTTCCTCTATCTCTGTAGTATCTCGTCTTTGCTCCACTGAGTGTGACTGCATTTTGAGGATCAAATACATGTATAATATTACTCGAGAATTATTGGTATAATTGATCAAACTACATCATAATAAACCATATCCAATTAGAAGTTAGTTTAAAACATTGATATGTAATGTGCTTTAGTCACATTCTATGTGATAATCATATGCTGTTTCCATGATAGTCTATTATGTAAAATAGGAGGGCCACAGTCTTGCTCCTACATCTGAATTATATTACACGTAACTTTCTATTCTCTTGCCAAAGTAGACAAAAATTGCAGAATATCTAAAACCCACATCAACTGCAAGAATAAGGTTGCATTTATTTGTAGGGCTTCTATGTTGAGTGAGTTCGAGCGGGTTAGTAGTAGTACCATACAGAATATAAACAATGATTTGTGTTAAAACTCTTAACAATTAGATATGTGTGTGTGTAGTAGTAGTAGTAGTAGTAGTACCATACAATATATATATATATATATATAAATAAATATATATATATATATATAGCCATGCAAGAATAAGGTTGCATTCATTTGTAGGGGGCTTCCATGTTGAGTGAAGAGTACATGTAGGTTAGTAGTAGTACACTAGTACCATACAGAATATGAAACAATGATTTGTGTTAAAAATCAAACTGCTGGATTTGTATATAAAGCTATTTATGTTGTTCTGTATATTGGATTTGCAGTTGGGAAGAATTCAAGGATCATATGGGAGCAATGCTCACTGAAAGTGATCGTAAAGGGATGATGGTACCTAGAGTTAGAAAATTCAACAGAAAAACTTCCATCTACACTTATCCTTTGCCCGAGTGTCAGTGTCTTCAGCAGCCATACAACTCAACCCGAACATGGACCAACATACTATAGAAATGATTACACCAAACCAATATTGAACTTCCTCATCCTCCAGTAGTTAATCTCAGCTGTGCAGTCCGCAGTCATTGATTCTTTGAACCATGGTCCCTTTCCTCCAGTTTCTCTGTAGACATATTGCACTAAAACTCGGCCATGCAGGGGCTGACAACAATCTCAATAGTGTACAGACAGAGTGGATAAAGGTACTTTGCAATATTGATCACGGATAATTCTTTGTTCCACGTGTTTTTGCTTTCTACATAGAAATTTTGGATTGGTTGCACTTTACATGGAGTTGCAGTACTTGCTTGGTGCATCAAGTTGGGGATGCGAGTATGATCAGAACTAAAAGTTCTCAGCCTGAGTTTGATTTCTGCAAATGAGCTACATGTCAGCGATATCCTTTTCCTCGGAGGCAAATTAAGCTTCGAGTTCTGGCAGTATGATTTTTCAGAGTGATTACCTCTTTGCCTTGTATACACTATTGCTAGGTACGATTATTTAGTATGTTGCTCGAAGCTTTGAAATAGCAGAGCTTTTCCCTCTTCAACTGCCCTGTGTCCTAAGCAGTTCACTGTAGTTCAGATCTGCCTGGAAAAGTGTAATATTCAATTTGTTGTAGCTTAAATTTGCGTTATCAGTGTGTTGACTGTGTTTTGATAGTGATTGTCAGTATTGATGCCTGAACGGAATGTTGTATTGTTGCTGGTTTCGTGAAAAACATTGGATTTGGAGATGTGCGTTGTTTGACTTGTTTGTTTCTGATTTCGTTGTTGTAGCAGCTGCTGCTGTTGCATCTGGACATGTTGATTTACATTACAGGAATTAAGGTGATTTTAATTTGCTGCATTTCCTTGGAGATTTTCTTTGGATTCAATCTCTGAAACACAAATGGGCAAAAGAGCTGTACTTAAGTGCTGCATGGTTGAATTAGGGGTGATGCACAGCACAGCCATAGGACATAAACTAAAAAAGAGACACTGTACCAATGCCCATTGTGTTCATCTTCCTCCAACTATACATGGCTCATTTTTTCCTCTTGAAAGTTGAAAGTTAGTGCTTATGTTTCTTCCTTGTCTCCAATTTTGATTTTTTGAGCTATATATAGTATAACGAAAATATTAGGTCTTGTTTTTTTTATCTCAAAATTAGTACATGAACTTTGGGTCAATACCCAAAATATTACATGAATTTTTATTTTAGCAGAACTATTACATGAATTTTGACAATTTAACAAAACTCATAGACAATGTTTGGATGATTTCTTAACACCGTTAGCATCTGCTTATGTGGCAAACATTTAGATTAGGTGGCTTTTCTTAGGTGGATTAGGATTATGATGTAGTGTGTGTATATATATATATATAATTGAACCTGATTCAAATTCAACTATCTAGGGATTTAAATTAAATCTGATTATTAGGTATGAAAAGGATAACTTCAAAAGTAATATTAGATAGAGTCCTGTTTACTTACTAAATCATTGGTTGGTATATTCAATAAATTTGGCATATCAAAGTTTCACATATTATATCCAATTAATTTGGAAAATGTATAATTCCCAAGTTAGGGTTTAATTGAGTAAGTCACGGCACATTCAATTATACAATTAATACTATACAAAATAAGAATTATCTATTTACATCATTATTCAGATACTCCATATTTAAATGTTTATAATTATCTAAAAGCCACCTCATAATTATGAACTCTTTTTGAGAAGTTAATCCAAGCATCATTTAATCGAATACCTTCTAAATTACGTCTAATACTAATATTGTTTTCGACGGAACATCTAATATTTTTAAATTAAAAAGTATGATTATTTTGAATAAATTCTTAAGTTAACAAAAAACAAATACGAGATAAACTTCATCTTATAAATTTATTAAATTATTTATTTTTGATAAATGTTTGAAAGTAAATAAATATCACTCTATGTTTATCTAAGTTTATTTTGAAAACCTACCATTCTAATGAGATAATTATGACTTACCATATTTCAAGTCTTCCTTTAACAAGACCTCATTGGGACTCTATTTTCGTTTTGTTCAAGACCCCTATATAATGGTCATTAACTATTTAGTTTTCTATGGATGAACCATTCAAAAAATAACAAATCAATATTCTATCCTTTTTCCTAATCAATTCACTTGGAAGAAATTTCTAAGAAAAGAGCAACTAGAAGATCAAGGGAAAGATCATCAATATCAAATCTTTGTATTGGTTCTCAAAAGTCAATGGTATGCATATTTATTTTTAATTTGATAGTTCAATTTTGTGAATTTTAAGAATGTTTGTAACAACGTTATAGTTGTCATGTTTAATGTTGTTGAAGTAAAAAAACTAGAGAGCGGAAATTAGCTTTATACGGTAACACCAATGTTTAAATTTTCATATAATTTTAGTATATAAATCATGAGAAGATGTTTCTTAATTATTAAATATTTATTTCACATTTTCTTAACATAATATGTTTTGAAATTTTGGCTATTGTAGAATACATTGATTTACATAAAACTTCGTATTCCTTATTCGTAATTGGTTATATATAATGTTGTTTTATCTTATTTCAGATTCCAATGACATCAAATGATGTACATCGGACACTTAATTCGAGTAAATAAAAGTTTTTCAAATTTTTTATGGCGGAATGGTCAGATATAAAATCTGTCATAACATGGTTAGATACAATATTAAGGTACACTTAAAGGTGCAAGTAAAACCAAACCTAGGAAACCCAATTTAAAGGTGCCAATAACCTTTCATACAAAGCTGTCATGAGAAAGACAACAATGGCAGAAGATTATTACTTAAGGGAGGCTAGAGGCAACAAGCATTGGAGAATTGATATATAACATGAAGGAATACAATTTCCAAAGATCATCCCAGAAGTACCAAATACATAAATCACGTGAACGGTCTAGTTACAGTTGCAGCACCGAGATTTGAATTTATACACAATTATTAACAGAGCTACTTTACTGGCGATGTCCGTCTGGCAGGGGAACCACCTTGTGAAAGGATACAGTTCTCTGAGGTAAGGACCCGTCTTCCTCATCATCATCAAATTCCAGCAGAAAACTGTCCAGCCAAAATATAGATGTCACGAGTCTATGGAAACAAGTACCATCTTGAATGAATGTAGTTTACAGACTACCATCAACCAACGTAAAATGACATTTTTCATAGTAATTCATTATTTGCAAAATCTGCAACATAAATTATGAAAAAGGCAGGAACATAGTGCTTACTCATCAGCCTTCCTCTGGAAATATAGATTATAGCACGCCACAACATGCATGCAAAACACAGATGTTAGTGTCCCCAATCATATTCTAAGAGACAGATAACGGAATAGATATTAACAATTAAAATGAATGCGAAGTACAGTTACTACAGTTTGGGCACACAAATTCTTTATAGTTGTAATTGTCACCTTTCTAAGGGGATTGACTACAGTAGCCTTATAAAGTGCAGTTGTTCCAGGATAAACTGCCAAAACGTGCTTCCCAGTAGGAAAATCTGGGGCGCTGGAAGGATCATTTCTCTTTGGGAAGGGTATAATGTTTGACATTGGTAGCTTGTACTTTCTGAAAAACATGAAGAAATACAAATCAATTATCTTCCACCCCAACCGTATGTTATTAGTCTGAGCTACAAGGAGTATACTCCAATCCATGAAATATAGTTCAACAAATTTTCTCTTTAGAAATTATACGGTACTTTTTTTATTATAAAGAATTTGCCTTGTGCAAGAACTCTGAAACTTGATACCAAGACAAAAAAGAGCACTAATGTGATGAAATAAAATAGAACAACTTTCTCGTTCCAAAAAATAAAAAAACTTTCCTAAAATATAGCTTTCTTCACATAGGGGTCTCTCACGTGTCTAAACTTCTTATCTGCTTATCCCATAAAATTAAGCTGCTTCAATGAAATGAAATAAAAAGCGTCTAATTAAATCGTGGCATAAATCTCCATGCTAGTTCAGCTACTTCAGTCACCTGTGGATGGGTTGGGTGAACAATGCTATGTCATAGGAAAAGCACAATGACTAATGGCAACTGAATAAATATCAATCTAAAGAAATTTTGAAAGGAAAATAAAAAATAATCTACCTTTGACCGCCACCCTCTTCATCATCACCTGGTTCCTCATCAAGTACTTCAAATCTGCAGAGTGAAAGGAAAAAGGGATTGTGTATTAGTATCGATCCTTCCAATGCCACATCATAGAATATTGAGTAAAACCAAGCAACTTCATTTGGTCCCATAACTTGCTATTCATGTCGAATTTGTGCAAGGTAAATAATGATTAGAATGGTATACTAATTCAAATCACATTTCTATACTTCGTATAATTAGCGCACTTGGTGTGTCTTTCCCTCTTTTAGAAACAAACATGATGAGATCTTCTATATTTCAAGGAAGATCAAAGAAGTGTAACAAAACCAATTGATTTCACTACTCAGCCAATCTCATCAAATATGCCACAAGAATGATTTAGAGCTCTAAGATATGGCAGTACATCGAAATAACTATCACAAATAATGAAACAATACATGGTTCATGATATTATAAGTTTTCCTAGTAAGCTTAAATTAAGTAAATGTTTAACAAGCAAAAACCCGCTTATGTATCAAACTATTAAACTTACTCTTTAGTTTCTTTATCAAAATGTAACACTTTTACGACAAACCACTCATCCTTGTCAACATCATCTCCTGTCACCCGAGCTGCCACCTGTTAAGATGCAGAACATGTCTATCTTGTCATAGCAACAAAAATATAAACAGGTACCTGTTCACATGACGTATTATTGCAAGGAATAATAAAAGTTTTTATTTTATTTTATGCGGAATAGTCAAACACCATCCATAAATAATAGGCCACCACAAGTACCTGTTCACCCTTCAGACTAGCACACGCCTCAAGTTGGTTTCTCAAATTTGCAGATTGTCTTGATATATCAGAATCAGCCTTCATTCGTTTCCTTTTCTGATCATTGCCTTCTGAAATTTATGTAACGTCAGCACATGAATAAAACCATTTTGTTTCCCAACTTACCACATAAGAAATGCATAAGAATCTAAGACATGAAATGCTACTTAAGATATTTACATTTTACACCTTCTAAAGTGTCCTGTCATTCCTACTATAACTCGTAAACTATTTACCACCAACTAGATAAATGTTTTAGATGTTAATGACTACATAGCTACATGATGTAAGAGTTTTGCAGTAAATATTATTATATGCTTCCATTAATGAATCAATATCACTGGGTAATTAACTTTTCATGATTTCCAAGCCATTACATCCAGTTCCCTTGGGATAAAGAATTAGGAGAGTAAAATACACATAACCCCCTACAAGTCACATAAGCTTATACAAACTGATGTGTACATGATGATATTAACTGTCTAATCAACATAAGAGGCAAGTATAGCCAGCCACTCAATCTAAGATTAACAAACTATGAATGTGTATCAAGCTGAATGTGTTTGTGTGTGTGTGTGTGTGTGTGAGAGAGAGAGAGAGAGAGAGAGAGAGATTATTGGCACTACAATACAAACCAGAGATAAAAGTGAATTATATGATGTCTCGGTAAGAGGTAGAGAGTTAAAACATTTACTTCTCACATAAAGAGATAAAAGAGAGATGAAAAAGTGTTTCTAATACTAGTGATGGGAATTAACTATTGAAACCTAACAATGAATATTAATTGACAAGCTAACTGCAAACACAACATTTTAACTAGAACATAAGATATAGTTAAAAAATTCTAGTGTATACCTTTCATTCTTCGTGGAGGGCCCAAAGGTCCAGAAGGCTGCAGCTCATCAAGTTGAGATAGCAACGTATTCGAAGTACTGCAACCAAATGTAGAAAAATAGATTTGTGAAACTGTATTTATTAATACTGAGAACCATAATCCTTAGGTAATTTGATTGACTAAACTATATATTGAGTGAAAGTGAATGCTTAATGGATGAGCCTAAGCTCCTGACTTTTAATCTATTTCTCACTGTAAACAATAATATATTGAAAGAGAATATAATATAAACACACGATATTTCATTCTCTGAGAGCTCTTTGGCTTGGATGTACAAATTCTTTAGCTTCAATAATGAATTATCCCCAGGTTTCTCAACGACTTCTGGAGCTGCATCATAAATAATTACAGTTATAATAAGCTAGCATGATCTACACAATGCTTCAATTATGCCAAAATTATTTGGATTCACCATGTCATAAAACAAATAGCACCCTAGGCAGAGAAACCCTAAGTTAAAATACAATATATCACACGTGACAATATGCAATATATGTTAAGCCTTTAGGCTTTGTTCAAGATATATGCAGCAAAAGGAAAGACAATGTTACAATCATAATTATTTCCTAATGCTTGTGTTGGAGAGAAAGGAATCTTGTAGTTTTTTTTAAACAAACCGAGTGCGTGTTTCTTTTTTAATTTATCCCAATTCCATGTTTGTATGAAATGCTAGATTCATGAATCCCTCAAAGAAAACAATAACAAGCACCAAGGAGACACCAAATTCGCAACCTACGAACTCTGATTAGCTAAGTTTAGCTTGTACACAAACAATGACAAACTTGGCAAGGTTATGAAGAATCAGCTCAGCTGTCAAACAATCTCCTCCTTGTTGATAACCATCCAACAACCCCAAACCGCAACATAAGTTCACAAATTTCTCATCATATAGTTTAAATAAATCCTCCACTAATTTGCCAAATATCACCTCAATCACAATTACATTGAGCTAGTGGACAACACAACCAAACAAACACACCCCATAAAAGAACAAACCCACAAGGCACAATCCAAAATCAAATCCAAATTGACCTAGCAAAAAATAAAAACATTTATTTGAATATCCCAAAAACACCGACATTTATCATCAATTTTAAAATATACCCAATATCCAAATTAAACAAAGCCGTCAAATTTGTTGCACAGCAACAAAAATAAGCCATCGCAGAGCAATTGTAGGAGTAAATGTACTAACTTGCTTGAAGCTTCTTGTGCATCTTGTTGATCTCGATGAGAACTTCCTCTTGCTCTTTCCTCAGCCGATCGAGCTCCTTCGAGTTATCGACGATGACCTGAATCTCCGGCGACAACGACATGGTACCCGCTTTGTCGGAGAAATGGAAGGCAGGATCTTCTACACAAGATCCGGATTATCGTTTTCTGCTAAAATTCGATTGCACGTCGAACGAGCATTACAGTGAAGAGACTGAGAAGAGGAATTTATTTCCTTAATTTTTTTATACCAAAACTGGAACTTTTATGAAACTGGATAGTGATTATTGCCTCGTATTTTAGCCGCAGAAAAGGAAGGATTATAAGAAACGATGTCGTTCTGAGATTATGCTCCATTTTCTGTTATAGGGTGGATGTGAGTTAATTTGACTTCCAATTTTAAGATAAAAGTAAAAGACCTATTTGACTTAATTTAATTATTAATTTTTATAAAACTAGAAGTAGTTACTTTCAAATATTGATTTAAAATAATAGTTCATAAATTTTAAATATTTACATAATTTCTTTGTTATTAGAGCTTATATCAAATATTCAAGAAATAAATTTAATCAATATTTGAAGTTAAAAAAAGTTCATAAACCAAATTTAATCAAAACACAAAGTCCTTCATGTTGTGATGATGAGCCGTCGGTAGAGTCCGTCACGTGGTCGTCATAAGTTTCAGCTGCAATCGTTGTCATTTTTCGTGTTCTTCAAGTTGAGAGGTTATTCTACTACTTTCAATTTAAACTATTGTGATTCACATTAAAAAAAATTATTGTCATTCAATTTGGCAGTGCCAATATTTTCTTTACAGACCAATATGCAAACCAAATAATCTGCGAGCTAATCAATTTCTTTGTCGGCTTATCTAAATAAATTGATTTTCAAACTTTTAGTTTTATATCGTTCGAGAAAAAAAAAAGGTAATTACAGATGGACCCCCTATGGTAAGCTTCCATTTCAGTTGGGACCCCTGAATTAAGTTTTCCAACTTTGGACTACCCTATGATTTGG